>VDFB02252934.1:0-30356 GCA_007258455.2 Sequoia sempervirens | reverse complement strand
TGTCCTTGATTTTATAAAATTAGTCAAGAATTATCCTATATATTAGTTATCTTATGCAAAATGATTGAATTAATTATAGTGTTGCTTTTCTACTTAGAGGGTGGTAGCCATGAGCAAGCTATTTGATGAAATAGTGTCATATAAAGGGCTCTACAACTACTTATATACTTTATATGAAACTAAAAAATGAAACCAAAACTACATACTTATACACCTTGATTCCATTAGATATAGATATTTAGTAAGTTTGGGTAAGAAAAGGAGGTTCCTACACTTTCCTTTTTATATGTGGTCAACATGTTTCTAAAAATAGGAATATGTTGATTCTAATACTTTATAAAAACCTTAACTTTAATTGAAAACTAAAACTTGAAATTAAAATAGACTTGGTGTTTAGAAGAAATATTGTATGAATTTTTCTTGTGTTCTCGAGGCTTTAAGCCAAATTTTAAGGTGTGGTACAAGTCATTTTTACTTTATATTCTCCTAATTGATAAAGACCATGGTACACTTCAAGTAGGCAATTATTTCCTTTTAGTGAGAAACTCAAGACCTATTTTGGATTTGTGTGTCAAGTATCTAGATAGAGCACTAATTGTTTATCTATATAGAAGAGTCAGTTTGGCTATTCCCTGTGATTGAGTATCTAAAAAATTACATTGATTTTAATACAAAAATTGTAATTACTACATATTCAAGTGTTACATTGAAATGATTAAGTGATAGGTTTTTGATTAATGACCAAGTGGGTCCTTACATGTGGTATTTGAGTGTTGGATTTGAAAGTTAGGCATTGATCTTAATATGACTTGTGCAAATTTTAAAGTATAGTTAATGTCTAGAGGTAATTAATTAGATGAAATAAATATGCCTTTACATACAATATTGATTTGACTAGTTTTGTTATTACTCCTTATTTTAAAATGGGAGGATTTAAGAAAGGGAAACAAGATGGAAAGAAGAAAAATTGTAGCAAGCCAACCAAATAGGAGGAGGAATCTACTCTCTATCCTTAGGACAAGGTTATATGGATTTCCAATTTTAAGACCTTGGTAATAGCCATGTATCAAGCTGAAATTAACAAAGAAAAGTAAGTGGAAAACAATCTTATAAAGAAACACATAGTTAGGAAGCCATCTTTGATTTATGTCATGTCTTTTTAGTGCGTGGGCACAATGCTCTTTTCATGGGTTGAGATGTTTTAATGAGTACATGTGTGTACAACATAACACTAATATTTTAAGTATAAAATTTGAGGATAAAGACCCATAGGAAGTCAAATATGAGTTTGATTCTTAGGTTTTAATTATAAGTATTTTCAAATAAATAAGGATGTGTAATCCAAAACTATGATTGAATATAATATTATTATTTTCCTCTTTCTTGAAAACTTGAGTTTATGGGAAAATTTTAATTAAATGTTTCTTTGTCAAGAATTCAATATGGATAAAACTAGATCCTCTCATGCTAAGGATACGTGTAATATGAGGGAAGATTATAATGAATGACATTAATTATTTGTTAATAATGGCAATAAATGGATAGAGGAAATGATTAATTTGTTAATTGGGCAAAGATATATGATAAAAAATGCATACCAATAAGGGCATAGTGTAGTGGTCAAATCACAATATCATTGTGGTGGCCACCAAGGTTCAAACCCAACTCAAATACTATGCTCACAAGACATATTCCTTCATTGGGTAGTTGTGCTTGTAGTCTATGTGCCTATGTTGGGTCGTTGTGCTTGCATGTTTGAACATGGTAATAATGCCTTGGGGATTGAGGCCCCCCAATAGTGGTCTAAGTGATAAAACCATTGAGAAGAGTTCCCCTTGTAACTGGTCCTCTAGGCTCAAACTAAGCTAAAAAATTATAAGTTCACCAAATAAAATAAAAATGATAAATGGTATGGAGGAAACTATTATGAATTGAGAACAAGACAAGAAAATATTAAAAACATTATTGCACCAAACCTTGAGAACTTGGAGAATATGTATAATATTGATGAACCCATTCAATGAATTCGAATTCACAAGGAAAAGAACTAAACATTGTTGTACCAAATAAGATTATGGAAATCATGGAGTTATAGAAGGATATTAAGAACCCTCAAAGTTTGATTTGAAATGAATGGGTTATGGGAAAAAACGGTTAATAGAAATTGAAAAATATTTTGAGCTATGAAATCATTTTGTCAGTTTAAAAGCATCCTAGGGTGCATAAAAACTAACAAGTAGGTTGTAAACTAGTGGATAAATGCAAAGAAGCATAATAGCTATACAAGGGATATACTTTCATGGGAACATTTTGACCTCTATAATAAAAGTCATTAAACAATAAAGAAAGATTCAAGCATTCATTATGGAAAGACATAGTTTAACTAATAGGAATAAAAACTTATTTTAAAAGGAAATATTATAATAGGGGTGAAATGGAGGGAAAGGGGGTTCCTAAATAGGACTTTAAAGATCCACAGTAGGTGTCTTTCCTTAGGGGAATTTTATTAGGAAAGAGATCACAAGGAGTAGAGATTGAATTTCAACCTCAAAGGTGAGTCAATTAGACTTGGATCTCAATTCTTTTAGGGTAGTAGGACAATGGGATAGGTCTTAAACCAATTTGAAATGATATGCAATTCCTAAACTAAATGAACTATGAGACCTAGAACATGAAATGAAAATTATCAAAAGTAAAGAAACTAAAGCCATAGTTTGCAAGTAGATCTAAGAAGGGTTAGGACACATGTACCAGTCACCAAAAGTAGGTTTCGAGATTTGCTGATGGAGAAATTTTCCCTAGGGTGAATGGGTCTTGGTTAGGGGTCCTAAAAATTCTTTTTGAAGTCCTCTGAGGTAGGATCTTAGCTTCTATATTGCATAGGTTCAACTATCAAAAAGTAAAAAATAAATTCTGAATCCAAGTTTCCATGATTTGAAAACAATGAATGCAACAATTGCAAGAATGTGAAATTTCTCTTCAAGATTTTCAATCCTTCTTCAACCTGTAATTTGCACATACAAAGAGGGAAAAATTGTTTTGTTTGAATGGGGGTTTTCCTTAGTTAAATCCCATGTTTGGTAATTAAACTTGATATAAGAATAATGACAATGGAGAAGGAAATGATGAATGAACACTTGCTTGCTACAACTCACCAAAAATTTAATGACTTCCCTTAGAGGATTGAAGACAAACACAAAACTCCAAGGAACTTGATCTTGATTTGCTTGATTTATTGGATACTTGAATTCTTGGATTCTTAGAGGATAAAAAATGCATATTAGCCTTCACAAGGTGATACATAAGCTTGAACATGATGATAGGATCTTGAATGTTGCAATAAATGATTGATAAATATGCTCTTGAATGCTCTTGACAATAATATTTTCTCATATGAAGTCTTAAAATTGATCCCTAATGTTTCTTAGATTTGAATTGATAAAAAGACTATGTATTTATAAGTGTTTATCTAGTTTCCCAAAAATTAGTTTCTAAAATCCAACAATTGCATATGAAATTTGAATCATTAAAAGACTGTCAAAAACATATTAAAAAATGGGTCCTAGGACTTCAAGGGCGAATGGGTCTTGGCCAAAAAATCCAAAACACTCATTTTCCAATGTGATTAAAATATTAATTGCACTAATTAAATATTGGTTTCCCTTTTAGAAAATGGGATATAGATAAGGCTTTGGAATGCATAATTTGAAAAATTAGAAGCTTAATTAAGTCTAATTAATTAAGGGACCCAAACAAAGAGTGAAATTGTAAAGGGTATACAATTTCCTACACTACATTTAGCCCCCACTTTAGTGAGAGTATGAACTCATGCACACTAGAGTAGACAAATATGTGTCAAGAGAGGTCCAAGTGTACAAATGTTAGAAAGATAGGATGACAAAGATCAAGGAGGATGATCAAGCCCCTAGGATCGAAGATCCCATGACAAACCAACATAAGGACAAAGGGACACACAAGATGTGTAAGCTACGTGCAACAAGGTAAGATACACAAGCATACAATGTTAAAGCTAATAGAAAAGGATGGACTAGCAAGTTTTGTTATGCCACGTCCATCAAATATGTTCACAAGGATGTAAAATCACTTATGAGACACATGGATCTATTGGTGAGAAAGTTGTGTTATGCTAGGTGGCCATGAAATACACTCATAAGGGCTAGTATAATTTTGATATACACTAGGTGAGCCCCAAAGGCAGGATGGGAAACACACACTGGGTATACAAGGTGTGAACCCATAACAAAGGGTGGAACATGGGTAAATTCATCACAAAAATAAATTGTGTACCCATAAGTCAATGCCAAAATGATCAATTCTATGCCAATGCTACACTAAGTCCAATCTCTATGAACAAAATTAAAGAAAATATGTCAATATGTTCATGCCAAAATAAGAATGCCAATGTCCATGTCATAATAATGCCAATGTAATAATGCAATTATATGCCCCCACTTTACAGGAATTGCTAAATGTTAGGATAGGGACATTATAATTGCTATCCTAATTTGATTTATGTGTTTCCATGTTCTTTGGAAAGTGTTTTAGGGGACATGAGGGACAAAATATTTATTATTTATTTTCCTATGAAAATTGTAATTACATTCAAAGAGGTGGACCCATTATGGTGGCAGTTACAAAGCATCTTGGAGGCATATTCCTCTTGGGCGTCCAACTTTGTGGGTGGGGACCACTTGAGTGTGCATGTCCTTGCATGTTATTTGCATGTTTTTCATGCTCTTGCATGGATGTGCACCCAAGTTTGTATGTTGGTGCATGTTCATGCATGTAGCCATTAGAGCCATAGGAGAGTTATGGAGCACTCGGGTTTGAAAAATTCTAATTGGTTGTGGCTTAGGCATCCATGTGAAGGCCATGCGATAATTTAATATTTTGTTCCATGTTTATGGGTTGTCCACTAAGGGGGGCATAGTTTTTTTTGGGTGGTTTTTCTTGTTGTTTTGGGATACCATTTGTGGTATTCTCTCCCACAAAATTATATATATGGAAGCCTTAAGATGGTGGCTTAGTAAGAGTTCTTTGTAGGTTGTTAGAGTGAAAAAGTGTTTTTGGATTACAAAGAGGATTGTTGTATTGATGTACTTCTTTGAAGATTAATATAAACATTGGATCTCTTTGGGTGTGGAGTTTTTTCCAACGGTTTCTCGACGTATATCTTGTGTCACTTGTGTTGATGGCTTGTGGTATTACATAATTTTCTTTCATTGTTGCAATTGTCAATCACTTAATCATTTTATGGTAATCTTGTAAACATAATTTCAGATTTGAAACCACTATAATAAGTTCATATTGTTGAAAGTTATACATTTATTTCCAACATTTGGTATCAGAGCTAATGATTATGTTAAGAGAGGGACACATTTCTTTTGAGTGTTGAAGGTTTTTTGGTTGCAGTGGGAGGTTGTGCATTGTGGGTTTTGTAGATTTGTGAAGAAGATTATAAACCATGGCTTCTACCTACTGTCTGGATATTAAGAAGTTCAATGACACTGGCTACGAGATGTGGGAGTTGAAGATGAAGGATCTCCTTGAAGAGAGAGATCAGTGGTTGGTAGTTTCAAATGAAAAGAAACCAAAATCAATGTCTATTGAAGATTAGAAGAAAATGGAAAAGAAGGCATGGGGAACCATTTGGTTGTGTCTTGCAGATTCTGTCCTCTTGAATTTTTTGGAAGAATCTACCACATAATTTGTGGAAGAGGATAGGTGATATTTACCAAACTAAAAGTTTAACTAATAAGTTGTATCTCAAAAGACATTTGTATTCTTTGAAAATGAAGGATAAAATTAAATTCTTTTAATATGATTATAAGTCAGCTTGCATCAGTAGATGTTAAGATAAAAGAGGAAGATAAATGTATTTTGTTGCTCTTCTTTACCTGAATCTTTGAAAAATATAATGGTTGCCATAAGTGGTGGTGGTACATAATCGAAGATGGATAGTCTCATTGCTATACTTCTTTCAAAAGAGATGAGGAGAAAGTCCATGAATGTGGGATCCCAAGATGCCTTGCATGTGCGAGGAAGGCCCAAAGAAAAAGGAGGGCCTAAAGGGGATAAGAAGAGATACAAGTCTAAAGGATGATCTAAAACCCCCGGGAAGAGCAGAGTAAAGTGTCAAGGAATTGTGGTAAGAGAGGGCATGTGAAGGAGTGTAGAAATAAGAAAAAGAGTTTGGATACTTCCACGAAAAAGTCCTCAAAAGATGGTGAATTTGATGCTTTGTTTATTTTTGCTAACATTATCAGTGATGATTCTTAGCTTATTGATTTTGGTTGCTCCTAGCATATGAATCCTCACAAGGAGTGGTTCACTTCATATTCAACTTATGATGGGGGAGAATTTTTCCTTGGTGATAGTAGCATGAAGAAGATTGTTGGTAAGGGAAAGGTAAAGTTTTGTTTTAGTGATGGGAGGTTTAAAACGCTTGATCATGTTTTACATATTCCAAGACTTGAGAGAAATTTAATTTCAGTATCCAAGTTGAATGATTCTGGAATGCATGTGACATTTGACAAGTTTGGTTGCAGGTTGGTAAGAGGGAGTTTGGTAATAGCTAAAGGATCTTAGATCGAGACTTTGTTTAGGCTTAATGCATATACTTTTTGTAATTCTACCAATGTAACTAGCACTAAAAATGCATGTATGTTGTGTCACCATAGATTGGATCACATAAGTGAAAAAGATCTTAAGACCACTTTGAATAAAAAGTTGGTTGACGGTATTTCTGATTATTCAGTTGGTAAAAATGATTTTTGTGAGCATTGTGTGTTTGGTAAACAAAATATATCATAATTTCCTAATGGGACTAATAAATGTAAGAGATTATTAGAGATCACTCATTTGGATGTGTTTGGATTAGTGGATGTTGAAACTTTTGGAAAATCTTGTTATTATATTACTTTCATTGATGATGTGTCAAGATACACTTGGATTTATTTTATGCATGCAAAATTTGAGGTTTTCACTAAGTTTAAGGAATTTAAAGCCTTAGTTGAGAAGAAAATATATTATAAGATAAGGGTGTTGAGATTTGATAATGGGGGTGAATATTGTTCTAGGGAATTTGATGAGTTTTGTAAGCATGCAGGTAAAATTTGGAAAATACTACACCTTATAAACCTCAACAAAATGGGGTAGCAGAAAGAATGAACTGAACCTTGAGGGAAAGAGATAGGAGTATGTTGAGTGGTGCTAAGCTTGATAGATTATTTTGGGTAGAAGCTATAAATACTACATGTTATTTGGTTAATAGATCTCCTTGTTCAAATCTTGTTGATAAAAATCCTTATGAAGTGTGGATAGGTAGAAAGCCTTCTATTTCACATTTAAGGATCTTTGGTTGTGAGGATTTTGTTCACATGCCTCAAGAGAAGTGTTCTAAGTTGGATCCAAAATAATAGAAATGCATCTTTGTTGGTTATGAGGATAATGTAAAAGGTTATAAGATTTGGAATCTACTAACCCATAAAATGGTTTTCTCTAGAGATGTTATTTTCAAGGAGCTTATAGCTTGCTCGGTGAAGAAAACCAAAGGAGAAAGATAAGACAAAAATAGTGCACTTCGAGATAAAGATTAAGAAGCAAGAAGATGCACATGTGGAAGAAAAACTAGATGGATTAGAGGATGGAGAAGAAGAAGAGGGTTTAGATAATTCAGATGATGTGCAAGATGAGCATGTAGAAGAAGAACAAAAATAGCCCCTTTCTCCTACTTTGAGAAGATCCACAAGGAAACAAAATCTAGTTGATAGGTATAGCCCATCCAATTTCCATTGTGTATTTGCTTTGTTGAGTACCGACGATGAACCTAGATCCTATAGGGAGGCTCTTTCTTTAGAAGAAAGTGAGTCTTGGATGAAGGCCATGTAGGAGGAGATGATGACTTTGGATAGTTGTGATACTTGGGATCTTGTGAATTTTCCCAAAGGAAGGAAGCCCATTGGATGCAAGTGGGTATTTAAAAATAAATTTGGAGCAGATGGTTGGTTAGAGTGATACAAGGCCAGATTGGTGGCCAAGGGCTACTCCCAGAGAGAGGGAGTTGATTTTGGTGAAATTTTCTCTCCCATTTCCAAGTTAAATTCTATTAGATTCCTATTGTCTATTGCTGATGTGTATGATTTTGAAATAGAGAAAATGGATGTTAAAATTGCTTTCTTGCATGGGGATCTTGAGAATGAGATTTATATGCAACAACTTGATAGTTTTGTTGTGAAAGGAAAATAACACTTAGTTTGTAGGTTAAATAGATCTTTATATGGTTTGAAACAATCACCCAGGATGTGGTACTAGAAGTTTGATGCCTTTGCATTGAATTTAGGTTTTGTTAGAATTGAGGAGGATCATTGTGTTTATATTAAGGTTATTGATGATCATATTCTAATCATTGTCTTGTATGTTGATGACATGTTGTTTATGGGTAACATCAAGGTGATGATTAAAGAGCTTAAGAATCAACTTTCTGGCATATTTGATATGAAGGATTTGGGGGCTGAAAAATATATTCTTGGGATGAAGATCAATAGAGATTAAGTTCACAAAAAGCTTTGGTTAAGTCATAGTAAGTATGCTGATACTATTTTGTAGAGGTTTAATATGCATGGCTATAAACCAATAAATATTCCATTTTCGGTTGGTACTAAGTTGAGTTTAGACATGTGTACTAATTCTAATGATGATTTTGAAGAGATCCCTAATGTTCCTTATGCTAGTGTCATCAATAGTTTAATGTATACAATGGTTTGCACTAGACCAGATATAGCCCAAGCAGTGGGAGTTTTGAGCAAGTTTATGTCTAACCAGGTGATAGAGAGCATTGGAATTTTGTTAAGAGGGTGTTTAGATATTTGTGTGGTACTTCAAATTACTATTTGGTTTATCATGGTAGTGATGATGTGGATAAGTCATTGGAAATACATGGTTTTGTTGATGTAGATTGGGTAGGTGACTTGGACAGTCAAAGGTCCACTAGTAGCTATGTTTTTACTTTGTTTGGAGGTGCAATGAGTTGAGTGAGTAAGAGGCAGCCTATAGTTGCATTATCTGCCACCGAAGCAAAGTATATGGTAGCTACACATGCTTCTAAGGAGGTGGTTTGGTTATAGAGACTTCGTAATGGCATTGGTTTTGATTGTAGGACAATGAGGATTGGATGTGATAGTCAGAGTGCCATATGTTTAGCCAGAAATCCTATGTATCATGCTCGTACTAAGCATGCTGATGTTTAGTATCACATTGTGCGAGAAATGGTAGAGAATGGTAAGGTTTTGATTGAGAAGGTTGACACTTTGGATAATGTTGCAGTTTCTCTCACAAAGCTAGTGACCATAGATAAGTTCTCTTGCTGCAGGAAGGCCATGGGCCTTGATCTCTGTACTTGATTATATTTTTATTTGTATCTCATGGATGCAATTGCAATGTATAATGTCAAGTGGGAGAATGTTAGGATAGGTGACATTATAATTTCTATCCTAAGTTGATTTATGTGTCTCCACATTCTTTGGAAAGTGTTCTAGGGGACATGAGGGACAAAATATTTATTATTTATTTTCCTATGACAAATTATAATTGCGTTCAAAGAGGTGGACCCATTATGGTGGTGGTTACAAATAATCTTGGAGGCATATTCCTCTTGGGTGTCCAACTTTATGGGTGGGGACCGCTTGTGTGTGCATGTCCTTGCATGTTATGTGCATGTTTTGCATGCTCTTGCATGGTTGGGCACCTAGGTTTGCATGTTCGTGCATGTTCATGCATGTAGCCATAAGAGAGTTATGGAGCACTCGGGTTTGAAAAATTCTAATTGGCTATGGGTTAGGCGCCCATGTGAAGGCCATGTGATAATTTAATATTTTATTCCATGTTTATGCCGTTGTCCACTAAGGGGGGTGTGGGTATTTCCTGGTGGTTTTGCTTGTTGTTCTGGGATACCATTTGTGGTATTCTCTCCCACAAAATTCTATATATTGGAGCCTCGAGATGGTGGTTTAGTAAGTGTTCTTTGTAGGTTGTTAGAGCGATGAAGTGCTGCCGGATTACATATAGGATTGTTGTATTGATGTACTTCTTTGAAGATTAATACAAACATTGGATCTCTTTGGGTGTGGAGTTTTTCCTGTAAGAGTTTCTTCGCATATATCTTGTGTCACCTATGTTGATGACTTGTGGTACTACATATTTTTCTTTCATTGTTGTAATTTTCAATCACTTAATCATTTTATGGCAATCTTTTAAACATAATTTCAGATTTGCAATCACTTTAATAAGTTCTTATTGTTGCAAGTTATACCTTTATTTCCAACACTAAATACCATACTATGAGCATTACTTTAAAGTAGAAATGATAAATGCCAATTGATAAGAGGGCCATAAGAGATTATTTGGACAAACTTATGCCAATCATATGTTTCCAAATAAAGCTGCATAGTGAAAAAGGAGGGTTGTTCCCCCACATGCAATCTCAAAAGATAAGACATAAGGGATCCATAGATTCGGGGTCAACACATGTCTTTGCTATAGTGATATAAAAGAGCTTGGAACTATCATCATTCCCTAAATATCTCATGGAACAATGAGCATAAAGGAGGAATGAAACATATAGAGATAGAAGACAAACAATCCTTTTGGTTCAACATGGAGGAGACCTAAATGTCTCAAAGCTTTGCATCATCCCCAAAAGAAAAAAAAGACACGAGAAAAGATAATATTTATGACATAGAAGAATGTAGATACAAATAGAGGAATGTCATGAAAAATTTGCTTTCTTTGTATCATTGCACCAATGGAGTAACAAGGGTCATCCAAAGAAAAATCACAAACATAAAGCCACACCAAGAAGAACAATACGGGGAAGCACAATACATACATGCAATCACAAATGACATAGAAAGGATAGAAAACTAGTATGTCACATGCGAGTCAACCTATAGTAGGTCATTTGCATCCCAATCTTGTTCATCATATTCAAAAGGAAGATAACTAGCCAAAGGAGCAATGACAAGTGCCATACTAGGACAAGGCTATCAAAACCCTTTCCCCCTAAAAGATATAGGGCACAAATGAGCTGAGATAAGTGATAATATGGTGCTCCTTGCAATATAGAAAAATGATTTTACATAAAGTGCAATATATGTAATGGTGAGTATGCTATTATTCTATAATTATCACATGGAAAGGAGAAAAGTGTGTGCATGCTATCCAATTATATGGATAATATCATTTTCATCTATCAGCTTCTTTAAAGCACGACACTCATTAGTAAGATGCCCAAGAGTTCTATGAAATGCACAATAAGACATGTTTGTACTTTTTCCTTTTTTATTTTCTCGAATAGGTGGTAATGTAATCAATCCTAGATGAAGAAGTTTATCCATTTTTCCTTTAGTCTTAGTTATAGTATGTAAAAATGGTAGCTTCTTAAGTTTATAGGGCTTAGGTTTCTTACTTGATTAGGCAATTGGTTGATATTGAGGGAGAGTATCTTGATATCCTAATCCCTTGGTATCTTCTGATGGTTGTTGTTCTAACAATTTAATGATCTCATGCTCATTTTTCATGTCAAATCCTTATTTACTTAAGATTCTAAGGCCTTGACCATAACTCTCTTCTAAGTTTATGGGTGTATCGGTAACTTTAGGAGCATAGGATATAAGAGTATCAATGTTGTCATTGTGAATGAGTTCTTCCATGTTTGATGGTTGAGGTTTGCTTTGTGATTCAATTTAGGGATGCAAAAGGTTGAACATGTCAAGTGGTGGGATAATAGGAAGTGTTGGTTGTTGCATGGAGGGATAGAAGGATTCATTGTTCTCAAGGTTACACAAGGAATATTGTATGAATTCTTTCATGTTATCTTCATATTGGCCTAAGATGTCTATCTCATGAGGACATTCATTAAAGGAGCTAAAGGTTCATGAATATTTTCAATTGCATTATGATCATCACTAAATACACAACTTGAAACATCAATCAAAGATATTAAAGACATCCATATTTTACCAAAACACATGTCCATGATGATACTTTGCTTTTAATATGAAATGAATGGATATTTAATGCAACTTTTAGGTTTAAAATATGATAATTGATTGATTTTAGATGCAAAAACCTGAAAAATGATTAATTTTGAATACCAATTTTAATTTCAAAAAATGCATTATTTTTCACCAATTAACCTAGATGCAAACAACTAAATTATGACATTTTTGAAATTGAAATAGAGATATGCAAACTAAAACAAACTGATAAAACAAAGATAAAACAATGTGTAGAAATATGGAAAAGCACATGTACTAGGATGGGTTCACCTTAGGGCGAATGAGTCCTAGGATAGGGGTATGAAAAATTGAATATTTAACTTGATGTTTAAGCTCATTGTTCCCAACAACACAAATTCTTCAATGATAGTTTTTCTAGAAATATGACGAAAATGCAAATACAATTTTATGACAATGTATGAACAAAATGACAACTTTTTTAATGCAATTTTGAATGAAATGTTGATCTAAATGACTTAAACACACTTTAATGCAAGATACTATGCATAAAGTATGCAATATTTTTGTATTTTTATAAATTTAAATGATGCAAACATGCAATATGTAAACCTAAATGCAATACAAAATAAGTTGATACAAAACCTAGATCTAGGGTTTCAAATATCTCCAAATTAGAAAAGTATGATGTATAATGTCAAGTTTACCAAAACGAAATGGAGAGAAAGGGGGTTCATAAATAGGACTTTAAAGATCCATAATAGGTTTCTTTCCCTTGGGGAATTTTATTAGGAAATAAATCACAAATAGTAGAGATTGACTTTCAACCTTAAAGGTGAGTCAATTAGAACTAGATCTCAGTTCCTTTAGGGTAGTAGGATAATGGGATAGATATGAAACTAATTTGAAATGATATGCAATGCCTAAACTAAATGAACTATGAGACCTAGAACATGAAATGCAAATTCCAAAAAGTATAGAAATTGAAACCACAGTTTATAGGTAGATTTGAGAAGGGTTAGGACACTTGTACTGGTCACCAAAAGTAGGTTTTGAGATCTACTGAAGGACATATTTTCCCTAGGGCCAATGTGTCCTAGTTAGGGGTCTTGAAAATTATTTTTGTAGTCCTCTGAGGTTGGATCTTAGCTTCTATTTTACATAGGTTCCACTATTGAGAATTTGGAAATAAATTCTGAATTTGAGTTTCTGTGATTTGACAACAATGAATGCAACAAATACAAGAATGTAAAATTTCTCTTCAAGATCTTCAATCCTTGTTCAACTTGTAATTTGTACATACAAAGAGGATTTTTTTTTGTTTGAATGGGAGTTTTCCTTAGTCAAACTCCATGTTTGGTAATTAAACCTTGATAGTGTTGGACTCAAGGAACACTGAGAGGGGGGGTGAATCAGTGTTCAACAAATTTAAACTTTAAATCCAGATGTTAAACCATCCACAACACATAAACAAAAATAAAGATGCAAGCACATGAACAAGATAATCACAACACCATAACACCAATATTTTTACATGGAAACCCTGTTAGGGGAAAAACTATGATGGAGATTAATCCACAATTATACTCTGTTAAAAGTATGAATAAAAGAGAATGCACATGCAATCAGGCACACTACCTAGAGCTCAGTGCTCAAAATAAGGAAGGCTCATTGCCTTACAAAATGTTTGTGATTACAAAAAAAAATTGAATGGAGAGGATAGCATCTCCAAATTCCTAGATTCAGTTCCAATGAAGCTCAATAGACAGTCTTTAGTCCTTCTAATTGATTATGTATTTCTGCTCTGCTCTGCAAGTCACAAAAAAAACTTTCTTCTGTACAAGCAAAATTTGCTTGACAGATCTTCTGATATTCACTCTCATACATTTTTTCTACTCTTCACACACCTTCTCCTTCTTCCAAAATGAATTATCGATCTCATATATATATCCGCTAACAAATTTTTCATCACTTCAAGTCGACTTTAACAAAACATGAAATATCCTTCAATGGTTGGCTCAAATCACAAATAAATTTAATGCGCACCCACCAAAGTTGGCTAAGACATAGCTAGGACCCAAAAAAAAATAACCAACACAAGAAACAATTAAGCAATTACTCCTTATACATCCACGACATGTGACATTCACTAGGTCGGCCATAATGAGGAAACAAACAGAAAAACATCTTGCCCAAGCACCCAACCAGATCTCCTAACTCATACATTGATCAATGCAACATCACAAAACTTAACAACAAGATAGTATAGATGCTTAACAAACTCTCTCAGAGATCGACAACTCAAAATGATGATCCGATGAGGCGTATAGATTGATATGCTAACCTGATACCCTGTTCTTCATACTTTCTGCCAGTAAAACTCTAATCTTTACTTATCTTGTTGGAATGGATAAATCTTGATTTGCGGACCGAAAGGATGACTTAGGTTGCCATCAATAACAACACTGGAAGCCACATGCCAACAATCTCTCCCAAGCCATATGCCAACAGATAGAAGAATAATAAAAGTGGATCGAAGAAAATGATGAATGAACACTTGCTTGCTACAACTCACCAAACTTTTAATGGTTTCCCTTGGAATTGATTGAAGACAAACAAATCACTCCAAGGAACTTGATCTTGCTTTGCTTGATTTATTGGATACTTGAATGCTTGGATTCTTTGAGGATTAACAATGTATATTATCCTTCACAAGATGATACATAATCTTGAACATGATGATAGGATCTTGAATGTTACAACAAATGACTAATAAATCTGCTCTTGAATGCTCTTGACAATAATATTTGCTTATATGAAGTCTTGTAATTGATACTTACTGTTGCTTAGATTTGAATTAATAAAAAGACTGTATTTATAGGTGTTTATCTAATTTCTTGAAAATTAGATTCTAAAAGCCGACAATTGCATATGAAATTTGAATCATTAAAAGACCACCAAAAACATTCAAAAATGGTTCCTAGGACTTGAAGGGGACCCATTCACCCTTGGGTGAATGGGTCCTGGCCTAAAAATATAGGACACTCATTCTCCAACGTGATTAAAATATTAATTGCATTAATTAAATTTTGGTTTCCCTTTAAAAAAATGGGATAAATAAGGCTTTGGAATGCATAATTTGACAAATTAGAAGCTTAATTAAGTCCAATTAATTAAAGGACCTAAACAAAGTGTGGAATTGTAAAGGGTATACAATTTCCTACACTACAAGGGGAAGCACCAATATCAATCAATATAAAATGATGGAGTTAGTGGGAAAGGAGCTAAAAATCAATCCAAATCTAAGGAATGACTATTATGGGAATAACAATAGAGGGAGAAATAATAGGAACTACTTTAGAGGCAATAATAGGCTAGCAATATTTCCTCAAAAAAATGTAGGAAATAAGCAATAGGAGATGTTGGAAACCATGATTTTATATATAATCCTAGAAGTCCTAAAGGGTAGTGCAAAGAAAATAAGCAATGGGTGGCATCTCCATGATATATGTATATGCATATATATATAGATATATGTATGTATAAATATACATACATATATACATACATACACATATATATGTATATATGTGTATGTATGTATGTACACACACACACATATATATGCATACATATATACATATATATACATACACATATATGTATACGTATGTGTATGCATATATGTATGTATGTATACATATATACATATATACACACACATATATGTATACATATATACATACACACACACACATATGTGTGTGTGTGTGTACATGTATATATATATATGTATACGTATATAAATGCACATACATATGCGTATATATATATATATACATACACACATATATGTATATATGTGTATGTATATATGTACACACATGTATATGCATACATACATATATACATACACATACATATATATGTATATATATTTGTATATGTATACATATATACATACACACATATGTGTATATATATGCATATATATATATACATATACAAACACACATATATTCATGTACATACATACATACATACATATACACACACATATATATGTATATATGTATACATATATACATATACATACATATATATGTGTATATGTATACATATATACATATACATACATATATATGTATATATGTATACATATACATATATACACGGGTGCTGCCACAATAATGGGTTACACTTTTTGGGACATCCTGATTTTTGCCTAAAATCACATATTTTTCAAAAATACAATGATTTATGACTTTAAAGGTTTCATTTAAATTATTTTAATTAAAGAGGGATTGATCAAACCCCCTTAGATCAAACTCCCTTGGATAGAACCTTGTTAGATTTAAACCATATCTATAATTGAGTCTCCTCTACACCTATCAAAATGCTGATAAAAAACCACTTTTGATTTACCTTTTGACTGATCAAATGAATTCATTTAAAATTTATGCTTTGTAAGCCTGTAGCCCTTATTATTAGCTTCCTAAAAAGTATAATTTTAAATATGTTTAATTTGATTATTATATTTATTTCTTATTTCTTGTGAATGTAGGATTTTCAATGAACATCAAGTTCTTTATTTCACACATACGAAAAAATAGAAAAATAGAGAAAAAAAAATTCTAAAAAAATACATGTGTCTAGGTATTGATGTCCTTATTCCAAGAAAAAGAATAAGTTAATCCAAATGAATACAAAAAGTTATGGTCGGCACACCTCTCAGCCCAAATTATAATTACTGACTTGAAAATTAATTAAAAAAAAATGTAACAAAAATATTATGAAAAATATCCATCCCCTAGATATTGGTGTGAAAAATTCATTTTAAAAATTAGAATTGTATCCTATAAAAAGTTATACCAAGTGAACATCACTTTTTAAAAATGCTGATTAGTAGAAAAAATAAGTTATTAAAAATTACATAAAATGATTCACAATTTTTTAAATTTTTTTTTTTTTAAAATATAATTAGAATCTACACAAAATATCTAACAAATAACTATTTTGATTCATCTTCAAAACCTTAATGGTTTAGCTGCTATAGGTGTAAGAAAGTGAATGTCTAATGAAAAATCCTAATTTTAATGTCAAGTTTGGCCAAAAATTGTAACCCATTATTGTGGGATCACCCACACATACACACAATTCGAAATCACCAAGCTTAGTTTCAAAATGTGCTTATTTAGACAAGTGTGATTTTTGGCTTACCAATTTATGTACTAGTGGATATTGGTTCATCTGAATGTTTTATTGCTCATGGATTGGTAGAAAATTTGGTGTCATAAGTTAATAATATGGAAACATCATGGACATTCTAGTATGGGAATAAGACTACTAAGAAAGTGAGCAATGCTTTTTGGATGCCATGATTTAATTCCTTAAATTTATAACTAGGGTGGATTTATATGTAGCTTCTTTAGGGTCTTATGTTCTAATTATTTAGATGATTTTAATAGTTAATCATCAAGCAAGAGTGGATTGATGTAGTAAGGTAGTGGAGTGTTTGGATGATGATAAGTTGTAAGGGATTGAAAAATTGATAACTGTGGAGATGATTTTAGCTATGCAATTGAAGAAGGAAAAAATAAAAGGAGATCGATTATATTGAAACATAGAAAAATGTAAGTGGTTGTTCAATGATTAATTTAGGTTTAAACACACTTACACTTTCCCTAATTTCATTAAAAAAAGAGATCTCCCAAGGATAGAATTGACTTTCAACCTTGAGGCGAGTCAACCCTATTAGGACCCGGATCTGCTATTTTCCTATGACAAAAATGATTGAAATGCACTTTTGGGAGACAATTTAAAAATATTTAACAAAGTAAATTGCATGACCTAACACTTGAAATGCAAATTTCTATAATAACAAAAATAGAAACAATAGTTTGTAGGCAGATTTGGAAAGTATAGAATGGTATGTACCTGCCCAAAAAAGTGGGTTCTAAGTGTCCTACAAGGGTTCATTCACCCAAGGGCGAATGGGTCTTTGTATAGGGTTTTTCCTTAGTTTCGAGGGTCCTCTAGTGCAATATCTGAGCTTCTATTTTCCCCAGGTTTCACTGTCGAAAGTCAGAAATAAATTCGGGATTTGAGTTTCTATGGCTTGACAACAATGTTGACAACTTTGACAACAATGTTGACAACTTTGACAACTTTGCAATTTATTGCTCCTTTGATCAATCTTTAGTCCTTCATCTGTAAATTTGCACATACAAAGAGAGAAGAAAAATGTTTGTTTTTTGGTGAATAGGGGTTTGCATTGCTCAAACCGCAGTTTCGTAATTAAATCTTGATAATGAAATAATGATAAAATGGAAAGAATTTGATGAATGAACTATGCTATGTCACAACTCACCAAACCCTTAATGGCTTCCCTTAGAGGACTGAAGTCTAACATATCTCTCTAAGGCTTGGATCTTGCATGAATTGACTTGAATAATTGCTTGATTTGATGCTTGAATGCTTGAAACCTACAACACAATGTTAGCTCCAAAAAATAATATGAACACAAATAACTTTGACATGATGATATGATCTTGATTGCTGTTGTAGATGATTGATAAATTTTCTCTTCAATTCTCTTGACAATAATATTTTCTCTTGTGAAGTTCACCTCTAGCTTGTTAGATTTGAATTGATAAAAAGATTAGGTATTTATAGGTGCTTATCTAATTTCCCGAAAATTAGATTCCATAAGCCAACATTTGAAACTTGAATTTGAATAATTAAAATTCCCCAAAAATGTATTAAAAATTGGGTCTTGGAACTTAAGGAGGACCCATTCGCCCTTGGGTGAATGGGTCTTGGGACCTAAATCTAGAACACACAATTTCCAAGGTGTTTAAATTAATGTTAGCATTTGTTTAATATAAGTTTCCCTTTCAAAAAACAAGAATAATAAGGCTTTGGAATGCATAATTTAGGCAATTAGAATCTTATTAAGTCTAATTAATTAAGGGGATGCAAACATAGTGTGAAAATGTAAAGGAGTACATTTTTCAACACTACATATATTTGGTCAAACTTGATGAAGATGTGGAAAAGGACACACCTAACTTTGAAAACTCTCCATTCCTTAAAAATTTTAGGAATGTATTTCCTAAGGATTTTTTATCCACATTTTTTACCTTGAAATTTTTTGAACTTTGCATAGCACATACCATCAAATTAGTTTCTTAAAAAGTTGTATTGATACTCTGAGTTGCATATCAAGAATTTCTACCATATTAATTTTTTCAAACTAAAAACACTAAAGCTTACATCATCAAATCTTATCAATAAATATTCTCAAATTATTTGGTATTGTCAACTTGAGTATCAAATCATTATCATTAGTTGTGGTCATAGTCATAAATGCTTTACATTCAAGTCTATTCTCCTTAAAGTGTCATAAGTATATTTCTAATTTTAATGTCATTAATTTTTTATGAAAAATTGATCATGGATTTTTTTGGAAATGGATATTTGAAGTACTCATGCAAGGTTATCAATACAAATTTAGAGGTTGGTTTACACAATTTTAAGATCTCAAGAAGCAAACATACAATTTTCAACTAACGAAGAAGAAAAGCCATGAACGTAGTGGATGATTTTGGAGATAAAACCTAATCAAATAAATTTTTATGACAAATTTGAACTCAAATATTGAACAAAAAATAATAAAGACATTATGGAAACTTCATTTCACTTAAAGATTGATAGGTTGTTTGGCTCCAGAGTTGACATTTTATTTAATCCATGTGCTCCTTTTTGTTACATTTACAATCTACAATCATTCAACACCAATTTTTTAAGATCAGAGCTCTTATTCACTTGAGCTTGAGAACTAGGAAGGTTGGAATTCAGAAAGTACTACTAGATCTTCATAAAATAAAAACAAGGGTAGTTTTGATGCACATGCAACCTTTTTGGGGTGCCATATTATGCAATTCACAAGAACATAAAAAAATTATGGATCACTATAAAATTAATAGCAATGCGCAAGCATATAAAATTTTGTGAAGGTAGATAACATCCTTGTATTTCACATTAATAATCCCATGCCATTGGTTGTTGAGTCCAATGAGATATGAAATCAAAAGTGACCCAGTTTATAAGGATATTAGAATATACTTTGTGAACATAGTTAATTATCTGTATAGCTATGTCATTAATGGAACATGTTTTAGAGAATTTTGGTCTAATCCATATTATCTCAAGGTTGCTTGACACATGTATTCCATTGGACCTGTTACCCAATTTTCACCTACGGGCTCAATCAGGCAAGGCAACCTATGTTTCAGGTGTTATGAAGTCCAAATGGAGACATTGTTGTGCATAATTGAATCATACCCCTGATGCATTTTTCAAGGATCTCAGTTGAAAAGTCTGCCTCAGTCAAGTTTGGCATAGACTTCCTCTAAGGAGAAAGTTGGCAAGACCTTCCAGTTGTCTTGCCGACTAGCAGGGGTTCTATTCATTTTGAAATGTCCTGGTCGGCCAGACATTTTAATCGCTGTGAGGTTTTATATCTCCCTCCGCATGGGAAGTATCTCGCTGACAGGAGATGACATCTCGGCGAAAGGAGACATCATCGACATGAGGTCTTGCTGATCACCCAATGTCTCCCCGACCAATGGAGGTCTCCCCGATATGAAATGAGCTCGTCCAAAGATCTTGAGCTCGGTGAGAGGTCTTCCCGACCCGCTAAGGTCCTGCCGATCAAACGAAGTCTCACCGAAGGAGTGGAACTCTTGGCGTAATGTTAAGTTCAGGGAGATGTCTCGGACAAAGTGAATGTCTCACCGAAAGGCTGTGAGTTTGGCATGATGTCTTGCCGATGCCCAATGGTCTCATCGACAGAGGGTGCTTTCGCCATGAGGTCTTGCCAACCGCTGATAGTCTTGCTGAAATAGAAAGGGACATCGGTAAGACTCTTGCCGCCCGCTGTGAAGTCTTCTCGACCGGTGGGAGTCACGTCGAAAGTTGTTCACAAGGCTGGCGTCGAGGGGAATGGTTTGCCTTCGGCAAGAGGTCACGGCGACCCAATGAAGTGTCACCGAAGGGGATTGATTTGACATAACGTCTGGCCGACCCGGGGAGGTCTTGCCAACAAGGAGTGGTGGTCCCAACGAGTGGTCTCAGCGAAAGGTTTGAGTTCGCCATGATGTCTCGGCGACTAGAGAAAGTCTCACCGAGAGGGATTAATATTGATGTAATGTATCGTCGAAGGCCGGGGGTCTCACCGAAGAAATAGGAGCTCGGGGAGATGTCTTGGCGACTAACGAAGGTCTCAGTGACAAGAGATGTCAATGGGGAGAAAAGGTGGGCCTCGCTGTAACATCTTGGAAACCGAATGATGTCTCACTGAAAGGATGGTGCCTTCGGTATGAGATGGTGATCTCGGCAAGAGGTCTCACCGACCAAGGAAAGTCTCCCCGACTGAAACGAAGGGAGCTCGCTATGAGGTCCTATTGAGAGAATTGTGTCTCACCAATAGGGAGCTGGCTACGGTGGGACTCATCGCCGAGAGGAGGAGTTCGATAAGAAGTCTTGCTGACCTGATAGGGTCTTGCCAAGATGAAATGGGCTCGCCGAGGGAGTTGCCTTCAACATGAAGTCTGGCTGAATGAGGAAGGTCCTACCGACAACAGGGTGCCTTCGGTATAATATTTTGAGTTCGGCGTGAGGTCTCCCCGACTCAATGGAGTCTCGCCGAAGGATGAGGGGCTTGATGAAATCTCTTGCCGACAATGGAGAGTGTTGCCGATAGCGACCAACTTGCCATGGAAAAAAGATATTGGTAGGACTCTTAGCGTTCGCTATGACCTCCTGCCGACTGAAGATCTCTTGCTGACCCGATGTGTCTCTGACGATAGTCTGGGCAATGACGAGGGCGAGATCGGTATGAATTTTGCATTCGATATAGGGTCTTGCCGACTGTCATGTAGCTACTACAAGGTGTACTCGCATCGGGGAGACACGATTAGTGTCTCACAGACATGCGATCCTGATGAAACAACCTTTGATCGTCTGGAATCTACGTGGCATGAGCTCAACCAATCTGAAGGAACTAAAGGCGAACCATGAGCCATTTGACTGTTTGATTACCCCCTGTGAATGAGATCAACATAGCATAATGATCTACTCAAAGATCGAAGGTGATCAGTCAGCTCGGTGAACATGGTGTTTGAATCTAACAAGGCAGGTCAGATGTTGCTTCTCGAAGGTAGTCGATTTGAAGAAAGATCTGGAGCGAGAATCAGGCCAAAGGAAGAAGAAACCATGAGTCACAGTGACAGCTGGGATCACTACTGGCAAAGGGGCATCATCATTAATGTTAATGCTTTAGAGCATTCAAAGCGGCCCTTCAAGGAGGCTCGAACATGGATGGTGAGGATATACATTCAATGCAAAGTTAACTTGATTAAAAGATCTAAGGGTAGATCTTTTTCTAGAGGATGATATTTTTTGTAAGCCCTAGGGCAGGGGCTGACACAATTTTAGTATATACGACATTTTTTTCCTCTTTGTAAAGAGAGTTCTCCTTATGATTTTTGAAAGTCTATGACTTTTTGCAGTCCTTTCTCAGATTAGCAAACTTCTGTAACTCATTTTGGAGCATGATATATAGAATTTACCTTGGTTACCATTGATGGTTCAATTTGCCTTCTGATTCTTGCAAAATATTGTGCATTTTTAGGTGATCCATTAAGCTACTTCGTGAAATCTTTCTCTTTCCTTATAGCCTTTGTTTCATGTTAGCATGCCTTTCTCTGCAAAAGTAGTATTATGTAGGTTACAAACTGTGTTTACTCAATTGCACATGAGCTTTTAATTTGTGAAAGTCTGCTTTTTCCTTCTTGAAAGTGTGTGCATGTCAAACCTGTTTGTATGCATAATCTACAGAATCTAGTTGTCCAGACCCATATCCATCATCCGTATTCAAGTGTAACCTGAGTATTCCATTTCTCTTCTTAGTTCGGTGTATCACCTTAGCGTTTAGTTTTATTTTTATGCACTCCTTCTCCCTTTCCCTTTACATAATCAGTAGTTTAGGTGATACCAAAAGGAAGCTGGCCTTCTTCAGAGGTTGACCTCTATTCACAAGAAACCCACATCTTTAGAGGTCTTCCCATGTTACACTAAGGTGTTGAACATCAGGTTCAACAAGGGTGCAATTTCGGTGGATAACAGTTATGGCACGCCCGGTGGGACCGTGAACTTCTTCTCATTTCATGTTTATGCATTTTATTGCTGCTATTTGGTGTGTGCAGTAGTAGTTTCGACCTTTTGGAGGCATTTTATTTACATACCTGGTGACTTCGGGAGAATAACAACTGGTTTCAAACAGATTATGTGTTGGTATGTTTTATTTCCAAAAAATCAGATCTAGTTTTCTTGTTTTGCAAGAAATTCTAATGCATTTCCAGCTTCTATGAACACTCCAAAATGTCTACATTTTATGAAGACATGTTCTATCACCCAACTTGTCATGAAATTGCTAATCATCCCTCATTTCATGAAAATTTTGCTCATATACCCAATTATCAGCCATATCAAAATGAGTATGCAGTTGTTTTTAGTCCAAGTATCTTTGCTATAGGAGATTATCAATATTCCCCACAAGTTTTCCACCCTCCCACCTCTGCTTAGTTTGTGCATCAGCCTATATATGTCCAACAACAGTTTCAACAAAACCATCATAATGCCAACCAACATGTTTGTTCACATGCCCAATCTCAAGGAGTTAACAACATGTGCATCGATGACATAATCTCTGATTTTCATAGACAAATGTGGGAGATTGAAGGACAATAGGAGATTGATTGGCAACAAGAACAAAAATCTTACCAAGCTCAAACAAGTCAAGAGGATTGGGAGGCCAAAAAGAGGCAATTTGAAGAGAACCTTACCTAGCAGCTGGCTGCAAAAGATGCAGAAATGAGGCTAAAATTTTCCAAACAAGAGGTTCCTAAGTACAAATTTTCCAGCTTTAGGAAAACTCAACCTCTTGAATCCCCTAGTAAGTCTTCTCAGTTTGAAATTCCAAGCTTTAAGGGATTCAATTCAATGCAAGAGAATGCAGTACCTAAACAAGATCAGTCCATCATCCCTCAAGAGTGGCCCATCGATTCAGATGACTTACTCCTCATGGAGAGGATTAGTAAAGTAAATCCAATGCAGTTACCTGTAGCATGTTACCGACTACAGTAAGAAAAGCTCAAACAGGAGGAGGGGTAGAAAGTAGGACAACTGACAGTTGAAGAAGGAAAGGATGCTCAAGTTCAAATTTCTGCTTGTTTATTTGATGAACTTCCACAATTTATAGGTGAAGACGAGCAGTGCTTGAATGAACTTACCTTAATGCCCAGTTTTGAGTTGCAAAGTGATGAGCTCACAATAGATTGGCTTGTTGAACTTCCTAGTCTTGTGGATGATGATAGAGACACCATGCTTGAACTAACACCAGTGTTAAAGCTTGGACAACCAGAAGATGAAATTCGCTTTGATAGGTTGTTCATTCATCAAGAGGAAGATGGGGGTAGCCTGATCTTAAGAGGTGAAAGGGTTGGTACCTGTGAAAACATCCATGAAGAGGGGCATGATCAACAAAAGCATGTTTTGAAAGGTACGGGTACTCCTTTAAGTGTTCAAGGAGAAAGTTATGAGATTGATGTAGGACATGTCATGCATGAGGAAGTTGATCAGGAACTTGAAGAGGATATGTTTTCAAGCATAGTGGAGGAGTTTTTCTCAAACCTTGATGCCAAGCCATCATTAACTAAATCCAAAGAGTGTGAGTAGCATAACCAAGTGGAAGGAGCTGCCATAGTTTCATTTGAATCACACAAGGTAGCTCATTCCAATCATCATGGGGTTATGACTGTGGAAGTAGCTGATCAAAGTAGACCCAACAGGATTGGCTTGGAGGCTATTCTTTCACAAGGATGCCCGATCAGGCATCTAGCCAAAATGGAGACTAGCAAAGATATTGATACCTTGCTTGCACCCAAGCATGAGGGTACTACTGAGGAGGAGCACACTTAGATTACCTTTCCACCTCAGAACGAGAATGTTTACATTCCATATGAAAGGGTTAGTAAGCTTGAATATGTTCTGCAAGAGATCTTGCAGCTATCCGCTGAATTGTCATGCATGCTTCATTTCTTTTTAGTTGTTCTCTAGCGTAGCAAACATTGTAATTTTTTTAGAAAAGGCAATTATTTTACCCAACCTGTCAATGGGTTCGTTTGACCAACTTCTTTGCTGGTTGGAATAGGGTAGGCTAGTTTCATTTTAAATGCATCTTTGTTTTCCCTAAGTGCTTTTGAGCACATATAGATAGTTTTCTTCTTTTGTGTTGGGTTTTCATAAATTTCAAGGGTGTCTCTTACTGCTATGTTGAGTTATAACAATTTGCAATGTTGTTTTCAAGTGGTGTTGGTTCTCTAATGAATCCATGCCCAATGGACAAGTTTAGGCTACTGGTTTTCATGTTTAGCAGGCAAACATCCAACAAAGGTCGCCAGAAATGTTACCCAATTTTCACCTACGGGCTCAATCAGGCAGGGCAACCTATGTTTCAGGTATTATGAAGTCCAAATGGAGACATTGTTGTGCATAATTAAATCATACCCCTGATGCATTTCTTAAGGAGCTTAGTTGAAAATTCTACCTCAGTCAAGTTTGGCATAGAGTTCCTCTAAGGAGAAAGTCAGCAAGACCTTCCAGATGTCTTGCCGACTAGCAGGGGTTCTATTCATTTTGAAATGTCTCGGTCGGCCAGACATTTTAATTGCCGTGAGGTTTTGTATCTCCCTCCGCATGGGAAGTATCTTGCTGACAGGAGAGGATGTCTCGGCGAAAGGAGACATTATCGGCATGAGGTCTTGCCGATCAACCAATGTCTCTCCAACCAATGGAGGTCTCCCCGATATGAAATGAGATCGGCCAAAGATCTTGAGCTCAGTGAGAGGTCTTCCCGACCCGCTAAGGTCCTGCCGATCAAACGAAGTCTCACCGAAGGAGTGGAACTCTTGGCGTAATGTTAAGTTCGGGGAGATGTCTCGATGACGAAGTGAATGTCTTGCTGAAAGGCTGTGAGTTCGGTGTGATGTCTTGCCGATGCCCAATGGTCTCGCTGACGGAGGGTGCTTTCGCTGTGAGGTCTTACTGACCGCTGATAGTCTTGCCGAAATAGAAAGGGACATCGGTAAGACTCTTGCTACTCGCTGCGAAGTCTTCCTGACTGGTGGGAGTCACGCTGAAAGTTGTTCACAAGGCCAGCATCAGGGGGAATGGTTTTCCTTCGGCAAGAGGTCTTGACGACCCAACGAAGTCTCGCTGAAGGGGATTGATTTTGGCATAACGTCTGGCCGACCCAGGGAGGTCTTGCCGACAAGGAGTGGTGGTCCCAGTGAGTGGTCTCGGTGAAAGGTTTGAGTTTTCCATGATGTCTCGGTGACTAGCGAAAGTCTTGTCGAGAGGGATTAATATCGACATAATGTCTCGCCGAAGGCCGGGGGTCTCGCCGAAGAAATAGGAGCTCAGGGAGATGTCTTGGCGACTAACGAAGGTCTCGGCGACAAGAGATGTCAACGGGGAGAAAAGGTGGGCCTCGCTGTAATGTCTTGGCGACTCAATGATGTCTCACCGAAAGGATGGTGCCTTTGGTATGAGATGGTGATCTTGACAAGAGGTCTCACCGACCAAGGAAAGTCTCCCCGACTAAAACGAAGGGAGCTCGCTATGAGGTTCTGTCGAGAGAATTGCGTCTCGCTGATAGGGAGCTGGTTGCGGTGGGACTCATTGCCGAGAGGAGGAATTCAATAAGAAATCTTTCTGACCTGATAGGGTCTTGCTAAGATGAAATGGGCTCGCCGAGAGAGTTGCCTTCGGCATGAAGTCTGGCCGAATGAGGAAGGTCCTGCCGATGACAGGATGCCTTCGGTATAATATTTTGAGTTCGGCATGAGGTCTTCCCGACCCGATGGAGTCTCACCAAAGGATGAGGGGCTCGATGAAATCTCTTGCCAAAAATGGAGAGTCTTGCCAATAGCGACCAACTTTCCATGGAAAATAGATATCGATAGGACTCTTAGCGTTCGCTATGACCTCCTGCCGACTGAAGATCTCTTGCTGACCCGATGTGTCTCTGACGATAGTCTGGGCAATGACGAGGGAAAGATCGGTATGAATTTTGCATTCAATATAGGGTCTTGCCAACTGTCGTGTAGCTACTATAAGGTGTACTCGCATCGGGGAGACATGATTAGTGTCTCACCGACATGCGATCCTGATGAAACAACCTTTGACTGTCTGGAATCTACGTGGCATGAGCTCAACCAATCTGAAGGAACTAAAGGTGAACTATGAGCTGTTTGACTGTTTGACTACCCCCTGTGAATGAGATCAACAGAGCATAATGATCTACTTGAAGATCGAAGGTGATCAGTTAGCTTGGTGAACATGGTGTTTGAATCGAACAAGGCAGGTCGGATGTTGCTTCTCGAAGGCGGTCGACTTGAAGAAAGATCTGGAGCGAGAATCAGGCCAAAGGAAGAAGAAACTGTGAGTCACAGTGACAGCTGGGATCGCTACTGGAAAAGGGGCATCAACATTAATGTTAATGCTTTAGAGCATTCAAAGCGGCCCTTCAAGGAGGCTTGAACATGGATGGCAGGGATATACATTCAATGCAAAGTTAACTTGATTAAAAGATCTAAGGGCAGATCTTTTTCTAGAGGATGATATTTTTTGTAAGCCCTAGGGCAGGGGCTGACACAATTTTAGTATATACGACATTTTTTGCCTCTTTGTAAAGAGAGTTCTCCTTATTCTTTTTGAAAGTCTGTGACTTTTTGCAGTCCTTTCTCAGATTAGCAAACTTCTGTAACTCATTTTGGAGCATGATATATAGAATTTACCTTGGTTACCATTGATGGTTCAATTTTCCTTCTGATTCTTGCAAAATATTGTGCATTTTTAGGTGATCCATTAAGCTACTTCGTGAAATCTTTCTCTTTCCTTATAGCCTTTGTTTCATGTTAGCATGCCTTTCTCTGCAAAAGTAGTATTATGTAGGTTACAAACTGTGTTTACTCAATTGCACAAGAGCTTTTAATTTGTGAAAGTCTGCTTTTTCCTTCTTGAAAGTGTGTGCATGTCGAACCTGTTTGTATGCATAATCTACATAATCTAGTTGTGTAGACCCATATCCATCATCAATATTCAAGTGTAACCTGAGTATTCCATTGCTCTTCTCAGTTCGGTGTATCACCTTAGCATTTAGTTTTATTTTTATGCACTCCTTCTCCTTTTCCCTTTATAGAATCGGTAGTTTAGGTGATACCAAAAGGAAGCCGGCCTTCTCTGGAGGTTGACCTATGTTCACAAGAAACCCACATCTTTAGAGGTCTTCCCATGTTACACTGAGGTGTTGAACATCAGGTTCAACAAGGGTGCAATTTCGGTGGATAACAGGACCAAAGTAATACCATACACTAATCATTGTGAATGCATCTTAATTAATAGACTGCTTGAGATATGACTAGTCATTGAATCATTTTCAAAATAGGTAGACTCAATTTACTTTCAAGATAGTGGAAAATATCTCAAGTTTAAATCAGTATCTTAAATTGGGATATATAGCAAGAGCCGCCATCAAGTAAACAATTAATTTATTGTGCTCATGGGATTATTCATATCTAATTAGAGTTCTTGAAAAATCAAACTTGGAATAAAATAACATGACTCAATTTACTTCCAAGATAGTAGCAAATATCTCAAGTTTAAATTAGTATCTTAAATTGGGATATATAGCAAGAGCCACCATCAAGTAAACAATTAATTTATTGTGCTCGTGGGATTATTGATATCTAATTAGAGTTCTTAAAAAATAAAACTTGGAATAAAATAACATGAAACCTACTATGGCACGAATTCCAACACTCTTGAATGGTGTCAAGACTACCTTAATTATGACAAGTTTCCACTATCACAACTGGGGAACTCCCTGACTATTACAAATGTATAGAAAATTGGAGACACGCTACCTTTAATGTTTCCCATGGGCATTAAGACCGAGATAATTAAATATTATTATTCTCAATTTACATATGTTCATGCAATTCATTTTAGGATTTAACTACTAGTTAGACATGTCCTTAAGTATTTTATTGGATCCCAATCACCACTTTGATATTGAAGAGGGTGCTTGGAACCTTCTTGGATTTAGATAAATCTAAAATCATTAAGGACAATGGATATCAATTCATTCAAAAGGCTTTGGAAACTAAAAAATATATAATAGTTTCAAAATTTTGACTATTCCAAGGAACCCTTTTGGATCTAGGGCATGTTCTTGACATTCCTTACTTTCTCAAAATAGTTCCCTATCTTCGCTAAAACTCCACAACCTCTACCAACATTATTTTTGCCTATCCTAAAATAGGAACCTTGGAATAGGAAATGGAAATCTATTAAAGCATAAAGAGAAGGGATGTTTTTTTGTTAGATAATATGTTTGAAAATGCAATGTATATGAAAATTATGAAAATGTAAAATAGAATGTGAAATATTTTAAAAAATACTTTAGACGATGTTATCTTAATGCCATGATTGTAATTGGCAGACCAGAAAGGCATTTTCTCACAATCAAAATGGGTTCGTTCACCAGAAAGACAATTAAAATGGGTTCATTCATAAAGATTGTAGTAACTTCCAAATAAATGTAATTGACAGACCAGAAAGCCATTTTCTCACAATCACCTTTGGTGCTAAAATGGGTTCTCCAAACCATGGTGATCGCTAAAACAATAAATATTACAAAGACAAGGTAGATGAGTTTTCTGATAAGGTGACTCAAAGAAACAATCTCATAGAACACACTGGTTACAAATATGCATAAAATGTTTTTATTAATAAGGAATTTGAAAAATTCAAATAAATTTATTTTACATGTATAAATTTAATTTCCCACTCCTTTGCCAACATCCCCCATTTGCTTGCATCAAAATTGGTAGCCTCAAAACTAGTCATATACGTCCATCAAAACATAAAGCGAAAGTAGACTTCATCTGTACTTACACATCTAGTAAAACATGGATGCAACATGAGGCATATGAATGACAAATGAACAATTGGACAAAATGGAGTGCAACAACTGCAACAAGAATCCCAAATGAATTCATTGAAATAAATTTACAAACTTACAACCAAATGTATTTCACAAAAATGAATCTAAATTCCATCACCTCCGCTTTTGTGATCTATGCTAAAATGGAACTTTGGAACATTTTATGGGTAGTCATCAATGTACACAAT
>VDFB02252933.1:0-30528 GCA_007258455.2 Sequoia sempervirens | reverse complement strand
AAACCGAATGATGTCTCACTGAAAGGATGGTGCCTTCGGTATGAGATGGTGATCTCGGCAAGAGGTCTCACCGACCAAGGAAAGTCTCCCCGACTGAAACGAAGGGAGCTCGCTATGAGGTCCTATTGAGAGAATTGTGTCTCACCAATAGGGAGCTGGCTACGGTGGGACTCATCGCCGAGAGGAGGAGTTCGATAAGAAGTCTTGCTGACCTGATAGGGTCTTGCCAAGATGAAATGGGCTCGCCGAGGGAGTTGCCTTCAACATGAAGTCTGGCTGAATGAGGAAGGTCCTACCGACAACAGGGTGCCTTCGGTATAATATTTTGAGTTCGGCGTGAGGTCTCCCCGACTCAATGGAGTCTCGCCGAAGGATGAGGGGCTTGATGAAATCTCTTGCCGACAATGGAGAGTGTTGCCGATAGCGACCAACTTGCCATGGAAAAAAGATATTGGTAGGACTCTTAGCGTTCGCTATGACCTCCTGCCGACTGAAGATCTCTTGCTGACCCGATGTGTCTCTGACGATAGTCTGGGCAATGACGAGGGCGAGATCGGTATGAATTTTGCATTCGATATAGGGTCTTGCCGACTGTCATGTAGCTACTACAAGGTGTACTCGCATCGGGGAGACACGATTAGTGTCTCACAGACATGCGATCCTGATGAAACAACCTTTGATCGTCTGGAATCTACGTGGCATGAGCTCAACCAATCTGAAGGAACTAAAGGCGAACCATGAGCCATTTGACTGTTTGATTACCCCCTGTGAATGAGATCAACATAGCATAATGATCTACTCAAAGATCGAAGGTGATCAGTCAGCTCGGTGAACATGGTGTTTGAATCTAACAAGGCAGGTCAGATGTTGCTTCTCGAAGGTAGTCGATTTGAAGAAAGATCTGGAGCGAGAATCAGGCCAAAGGAAGAAGAAACCATGAGTCACAGTGACAGCTGGGATCACTACTGGCAAAGGGGCATCATCATTAATGTTAATGCTTTAGAGCATTCAAAGCGGCCCTTCAAGGAGGCTCGAACATGGACGGCGAGGATATACATTCAATGCAAAGTTAACTTGATTAAAAGATCTAAGGGTAGATCTTTTTCTAGAGGATGATATTTTTTGTAAGCCCTAGGGCAGGGGCTGACACAATTTTAGTATATACGACATTTTTTTCCTCTTTGTAAAGAGAGTTCTCCTTATGATTTTTGAAAGTCTATGACTTTTTGCAGTCCTTTCTCAGATTAGCAAACTTCTGTAACTCATTTTGGAGCATGATATATAGAATTTACCTTGGTTACCATTGATGGTTCAATTTGCCTTCTGATTCTTGCAAAATATTGTGCATTTTTAGGTGATCCATTAAGCTACTTCGTGAAATCTTTCTCTTTCCTTATAGCCTTTGTTTCATGTTAGCATGCCTTTCTCTGCAAAAGTAGTATTATGTAGGTTACAAACTGTGTTTACTCAATTGCACATGAGCTTTTAATTTGTGAAAGTCTGCTTTTTCCTTCTTGAAAGTGTGTGCATGTCAAACCTATTTGTATGCATAATCTACAGAATCTAGTTGTCCAGACCCATATCCATCATCCGTATTCAAGTGTAACCTGAGTATTCCATTTCTCTTCTTAGTTCGGTGTATCACCTTAGCGTTTAGTTTTATTTTTATGCACTCCTTCTCCCTTTCCCTTTACATAATCAGTAGTTTAGGTGATACCAAAAGGAAGCTGGCCTTCTTCAGAGGTTGACCTCTATTCACAAGAAACCCACATCTTTAGAGGTCTTCCCATGTTACACTAAGGTGTTGAACATCAGGTTCAACAAGGGTGCAATTTCGGTGGATAACAGTTATGGCACGCCCGGTGGGACCGTGAACTTCTTCTCATTTCATGTTTATGCATTTTATTGCTGCTATTTGGTGTGTGCAGTAGTAGTTTCGACCTTTTGGAGGCATTTTATTTACATACCTGGTGACTTCGGGAGAATAACAACTGGTTTCAAACAGATTATGTGTTGGTATGTTTTATTTCCAAAAAATCAGATCTAGTTTTCTTGTTTTGCAAGAAATTCTAATGCATTTCCAGCTTCTATGAACACTCCAAAATGTCTACATTTTATGAAGACATGTTCTATCACCCAACTTGTCATGAAATTGCTAATCATCCCTCATTTCATGAAAATTTTGCTCATATACCCAATTATCAGCCATATCAAAATGAGTATGCAGTTGTTTTTAGTCCAAGTATCTTTGCTATAGGAGATTATCAATATTCCCCACAAGTTTTCCACCCTCCCACCTCTGCTTAGTTTGTGCATCAGCCTATATATGTCCAACAACAGTTTCAACAAAACCATCATAATGCCAACCAACATGTTTGTTCACATGCCCAATCTCAAGGAGTTAACAACATGTGCATCGATGACATAATCTCTGATTTTCATAGACAAATGTGGGAGATTGAAGGACAATAGGAGATTGATTGGCAACAAGAACAAAAATCTTACCAAGCTCAAACAAGTCAAGAGGATTGGGAGGCCAAAAAGAGGCAATTTGAAGAGAACCTTACCTAGCAGCTGGTTGCAAAAGATGCAGAAATGAGGCTAAAATTTTCCAAACAAGAGGTTCCTAAGTACAAATTTTCCAGCTTTAGGAAAACTCAACCTCTTGAATCCCCTAGTAAGTCTTCTCAGTTTGAAATTCCAAGCTTTAAGGGATTCAATTCAATGCAAGAGAATGCAGTACCTAAACAAGATCAGTCCATCATCCCTTAAGAGTGGCCCATCGATTCAGATGACTTACTCCTCATGGAGAGGATCAGTAAAGTAAATCCAATGCAGTTACCTGTAGCATGTTACCGACTACAGTAAGAAAAGCTCAAACAGGAGGAGGGGTAGAAAGTAGGACAACTGACAGTTGAAGAAGGAAAGGATGCTCAAGTTCAAATTTCTGCTTGTTTATTTGATGAACTTCCACAATTTATAGGTGAAGACGAGTAGTGCTTGAATGAACTTACCTTAATGCCCAGTTTTGAGTTGCAAAGTGATGAGCTCACAATAGATTGGCTTGTTGAACTTCCTAGTCTTGTGGATGATGATAGAGACACCCTGCTTGAACTAACACCAGTGTTAAAGCTTGGACAACCAGAAGATGAAATTCACTTTGATAGGTTGTTCATTCATCAAGAGGAAGATGGGGGTAGCCTGGTCTTAAGAGGTGAAAGGGTTGGTACCTATGAAAACATCCATGAAGAGGGGCATGATCAACAAAAGCATGTTTTGAAAGGTATGGGTACTCCTTTAAGTGTTCAAGGAGAAAGTTATGAGATTGATGTAGGACATGTCATGCATGAGGAAGCTGATCAGGAACTTGAAGAGGATATGTTTTCAAGCATAGTGGAGGAGTTTTTCTCAAACCTTGATGCCAAGCCATCATTAACTAAATCCAGAGAGTGTGAGTAGCATAACCAAGTGGAAGGAGCTGCCATAGTTTCATTTGAATCACACAAGGTAGCTCATTCCAATCATCATGGGGTTATGACTGTGGAAGCAGCTGATCAAAGTAGACCCAACAGGATTGGCTTGGAGGCTATTCTTTCACAAGGATGCCCAATCAGGCATCTAGCCAAAATGGAGACTAGCAAAGATATTGATACCTTGCTTGCACCCAAGCATGAGGGTACTACTGAGGAGGAGCACACTTAGATTACCTTTCCACCTCAGAACGAGAATGTTTACATTCCATATGAAAGGGTTAGTAAGCTTGAATATGTTCTACAAGAGATCTTGCAGCTATCTGCTGAATTGTCATGCATGCTTCATTTCTTTTTAGTTGTTCTCCAGCGTAGCAAACATTGTAATTTTTTTAGAAAAGGCAGTTATTTTACCCAACCTGTCAATGGGTTCGTTTGACCAACTTCTTTGCTGGTTGGAATAGGGTAGGCTAGTTTCATTTTAAATGCATCTTTGTTTTCCCTAAGTGCTTTTGAGCACATATAGATAGTTTTCTTCTTTTGTGTTGGGTTTTCATAAATTTCAAGGGTGTCTCTTACTGCTATGTTGAGTTATAACAATTTGCAATGTTGTTTTCAAGTGGTGTTGGTTCTCTAATGAATCCATGCCCAATGGACAAGTTTAGGCTATTGGTTTTCATGTTTAGCAGGCAAACATCCAACAAAGGTCGCCATAAATGTTACCCAATTTTCACCTACGGGCTCAATCAGGCAGGGCAACCTATGTTTCAGGTATTATGAAGTCCAAATGGAGACATTGTTGTGCATAATTAAATCATACCCCTGATGCATTTCTTAAGGAGCTTAGTTGAAAATTCTACCTCAGTCAAGTTTGGCATAGAGTTCCTCTAAGGAGAAAGTCAGCAAGACCTTCCAGATGTCTTGCCGACTAGCAGGGGTTCTATTCATTTTGAAATGTCTCGGTCGGCCAGACATTTTAATTGCCGTGAGGTTTTGTATCTCCCTCCGCATGGGAAGTATCTTGCTGACAGGAGAGGATGTCTCGGCGAAAGGAGACATTATCGGCATGAGGTCTTGCCGATCAACCAATGTCTCTCCAACCAATGGAGGTCTCCCCGATATGAAATGAGATCGGCCAAAGATCTTGAGCTCAGTGAGAGGTCTTCCCGACCCGCTAAGGTCCTGCCGATCAAACGAAGTCTCACCGAAGGAGTGGAACTCTTGGCGTAATGTTAAGTTCGGGGAGATGTCTCGATGACGAAGTGAATGTCTTGCTGAAAGGCTGTGAGTTCGGTGTGATGTCTTGCCGATGCCCAATGGTCTCGCTGACGGAGGGTGCTTTCGCTGTGAGGTCTTACTGACCGCTGATAGTCTTGCCGAAATAGAAAGGGACATCGGTAAGACTCTTGCTACTCGCTGCGAAGTCTTCCTGACTGGTGGGAGTCACGCTGAAAGTTGTTCACAAGGCCAGCATCAGGGGGAATGGTTTTCCTTCGGCAAGAGGTCTTGACGACCCAACGAAGTCTCGCTGAAGGGGATTGATTTTGGCATAACGTCTGGCCGACCCAGGGAGGTCTTGCCGACAAGGAGTGGTGGTCCCAGTGAGTGGTCTCGGTGAAAGGTTTGAGTTTTCCATGATGTCTCGGTGACTAGCGAAAGTCTTGTCGAGAGGGATTAATATCGACATAATGTCTCGCCGAAGGCCGGGGGTCTCGCCGAAGAAATAGGAGCTCAGGGAGATGTCTTGGCGACTAACGAAGGTCTCGGCGACAAGAGATGTCAACGGGGAGAAAAGGTGGGCCTCGCTGTAATGTCTTGGCGACTCAATGATGTCTCACCGAAAGGATGGTGCCTTTGGTATGAGATGGTGATCTTGACAAGAGGTCTCACCGACCAAGGAAAGTCTCCCCGACTAAAACGAAGGGAGCTCGCTATGAGGTTCTGTCGAGAGAATTGCGTCTCGCTGATAGGGAGCTGGTTGCGGTGGGACTCATTGCCGAGAGGAGGAATTCAATAAGAAATCTTTCTGACCTGATAGGGTCTTGCTAAGATGAAATGGGCTCGCCGAGAGAGTTGCCTTCGGCATGAAGTCTGGCCGAATGAGGAAGGTCCTGCCGATGACAGGATGCCTTCGGTATAATATTTTGAGTTCGGCATGAGGTCTTCCCGACCCGATGGAGTCTCACCAAAGGATGAGGGGCTCGATGAAATCTCTTGCCAAAAATGGAGAGTCTTGCCAATAGCGACCAACTTTCCATGGAAAATAGATATCGATAGGACTCTTAGCGTTCGCTATGACCTCCTGCCGACTGAAGATCTCTTGCTGACCCGATGTGTCTCTGACGATAGTCTGGGCAATGACGAGGGAAAGATCGGTATGAATTTTGCATTCAATATAGGGTCTTGCCAACTGTCGTGTAGCTACTATAAGGTGTACTCGCATCGGGGAGACATGATTAGTGTCTCACCGACATGCGATCCTGATGAAACAACCTTTGACTGTCTGGAATCTACGTGGCATGAGCTCAACCAATCTGAAGGAACTAAAGGTGAACTATGAGCTGTTTGACTGTTTGACTACCCCCTGTGAATGAGATCAACAGAGCATAATGATCTACTTGAAGATCGAAGGTGATCAGTTAGCTTGGTGAACATGGTGTTTGAATCGAACAAGGCAGGTCGGATGTTGCTTCTCGAAGGCGGTCGACTTGAAGAAAGATCTGGAGCGAGAATCAGGCCAAAGGAAGAAGAAACTGTGAGTCACAGTGACAGCTGGGATCGCTACTGGAAAAGGGGCATCAACATTAATGTTAATGCTTTAGAGCATTCAAAGCGGCCCTTCAAGGAGGCTTGAACATGGATGGCAGGGATATACATTCAATGCAAAGTTAACTTGATTAAAAGATCTAAGGGCAGATCTTTTTCTAGAGGATGATATTTTTTGTAAGCCCTAGGGCAGGGGCTGACACAATTTTAGTATATACGACATTTTTTGCCTCTTTGTAAAGAGAGTTCTCCTTATTCTTTTTGAAAGTCTGTGACTTTTTGCAGTCCTTTCTCAGATTAGCAAACTTCTGTAACTCATTTTGGAGCATGATATATAGAATTTACCTTGGTTACCATTGATGGTTCAATTTTCCTTCTGATTCTTGCAAAATATTGTGCATTTTTAGGTGATCCATTAAGCTACTTCGTGAAATATTTCTCTTTCCTTATAGCCTTTGTTTCATGTTAGCATGCCTTTCTCTGCAAAAGTAGTATTATGTAGGTTACAAACTGTGTTTACTCAATTGCACAAGAGCTTTTAATTTGTGAAAGTCTGCTTTTTCCTTCTTGAAAGTGTGTGCATGTCGAACCTGTTTGTATGCATAATCTACATAATCTAGTTGTGTAGACCCATATCCATCATCAATATTCAAGTGTAACCTGAGTATTCCATTGCTCTTCTCAGTTCGGTGTATCACCTTAGCATTTAGTTTTATTTTTATGCACTCCTTCTCCTTTTCCCTTTATAGAATCGGTAGTTTAGGTGATACCAAAAGGAAGCCGGCCTTCTCTGGAGGTTGACCTATGTTCACAAGAAACCCACATCTTTAGAGGTCTTCCCATGTTACACTGAGGTGTTGAACATCAGGTTCAACAAGGGTGCAATTTCGGTGGATAACAGGACCAAAGTAATACCATACACTAATCATTGTGAATGCATCTTAATTAATAGACTGCTTGAGATATGACTAGTCATTGAATCATTTTCAAAATAGGTAGACTCAATTTACTTTCAAGATAGTGGCAAATATCTCAAGTTTAAATCAGTATCTTAAATTGGGATATATAGCAAGAGCCGCCATCAAGTAAACAATTAATTTATTGTGCTCATGGGATTATTCATATCTAATTAGAGTTCTTGAAAAATCAAACTTGGAATAAAATAACATGACTCAATTTACTTCCAAGATAGTAGCAAATATCTCAAGTTTAAATTAGTATCTTAAATTGGGATATATAGCAAGAGCCACCATCAAGTAAACAATTAATTTATTGTGCTTGTGGGATTATTGATATCTAATTAGAGTTCTTAAAAAATAAAACTTGGAATAAAATAACATGAAACCTACTATGGCACGAATTCCAACACTCTTGAATGGTGTCAAGACTACCTTAATTATGACAAGTTTCCACTATCACAACTGGGGAACTCCCTGACTATTACAAATGTATAGAAAATTGGAGACACGCTACCTTTAATGTTTCCCATGGGCATTAAGACCGAGATAATTAAATATTATTATTCTCAATTTACATATGTTCATGCAATTCATTTTAGGATTTAACTACTAGTTAGACATGTCCTTAAGTATTTTATTGGATCCCAATCACCACTTTGATATTGAAGAGGGTGCTTGGAACCTTCTTGGATTTAGATAAATCTAAAATCATTAAGGACAATGGATATCAATTCATTCAAAAGGCTTTGGAAACTAAAAAATATATAATAGTTTCAAAATTTTGACTATTCCAAGGAACCCTTTTGGATCTAGGGCATGTTCTTGACATTCCTTACTTTCTCAAAATAGTTCCCTATCTTCGCTAAAACTCCACAACCTCTACCAACATTATTTTTGCCTATCCTAAAATAGGAACCTTGGAATAGGAAATGGAAATCTATTAAAGCATAAAGAGAAGGGATGTTTTTTTGTTAGATAATATGTTTGAAAATGCAATGTATATGAAAATTATGAAAATGTAAAATAGAATGTGAAATATTTTAAAAAATACTTTAGATGATGTTATCTTAATGCCATGATTGTAATTGGCAGACCAGAAAGGCATTTTCTCACAATCAAAATGGGTTCGTTCACCAGAAAGACAATTAAAATGGGTTCATTCATAAAGATTGTAGTAACTTCCAAATAAATGTAATTGACAGACCAGAAAGCCATTTTCTCACAATCACCTTTGGTGCTAAAATGGGTTCTCCAAACCATGGTGATCGCTAAAACAATAAATATTACAAAGACAAGGTAGATGAGTTTTCTGATAAGGTGACTCAAAGAAACAATCTCATAGAACACACTGGTTACAAATATGCATAAAATGTTTTTATTAATAAGGAATTTGAAAAATTCAAATAAATGTATTTTACATGTATAAATTTAATTTCCCACTCCTTTGCCAACATCCCCCATTTGCTTGCATCAAAATTGGTAGCCTCAAAACTAGTCATATACGTCCATCAAAACATAAAGCGAAAGTAGACTTCATCTGTACTTACACATCTAGTAAAACATGGATGCAACATGAGGCATATGAATGACAAATGAACAATTGGACAAAATGGAGTGCAACAACTGCAACAAGAATCCCAAATGAATTCATTAAAATAAATTTAGAAACTTACAACCAAATGTATTTCACAAAAATGAATCTAAATTCCATCACCCGCGCTTTTGTGATCTATGCTAAAATGGAACTTTGGAACATTTTATGGGTAGTCATCAATGTACACAATATGGGCATATAAACAAAATTGTTCCGCACTATGGAACTTCAGGAGGAAAGATTCTTGGATCAAGATTTTCTTTGATAATTGGTTGGGAACAATACTGTCAAATCTCAAACATTTTTTTTAGACTACAAGAATCAAGTAGCCTCCTATAAATTGCAGTGCATTTGAGGTGACATTGGTGTGACACACCCTCCGATACCACAACAAACACTTTTTTTAAAGCATAATATGATTGATCATTGAACTATAACTTTGACAATGTCTTTTTCAAAAAAAATGTTGTTAGAGCTGTGAGCGTAGGAATGAGTTAAACAATCTAAACATGCTTCTACACCTCTAAATAAGACATTGCATCTAAGATTTAAGAAATTTAAACTAATTTAAACTAAGAATCTTCAGAAATCTGTCCTATTGCTCTCTAACTCTAAAGATTTCTTTAATCAACTTGCTCTCATATTTTAGAAGCTAATTGATTGCTAAAATGACACTTAGAGAATGAGAACTCAAAATAATTCTATTCCTATATGATTAAATAAAAAAAACTACTGTAATGGCAGCCATGACTGCAAATGCTAGATGCTTGACAGATGCTGGATGAATGCTCAAATGCTTGATTGCTTGATTGCTTGGATGCTTGGATGCTTGGAAAACCTGCATAGTAAGATTGCACAAGTTGGGATCCATTTCCTGTAGCCAAAGAGCTGTATTTATAGCTTTCACGGCAACACATTTGCACAGGAATACGGGATAAAAGGCTGGGATTCAATCTGGAGAATTGAATGGCATGGGATGAGAAGATGGAGTTGAATATGAGAGGGAAGATTGGAGGAAGAAGATTGAGAGGACTTCCTGCAGGTTTGTCCCCAAAGCTCTTCCCGTGAATGACAGTAGAATTAATTAGATTTTAAAAATCTAATTTTATTGGTGAGTGAATAGTGTTAAATAATTTTTGCATTAATTTAAATATTTTTGATTTATTTAAATTTAGCAAAAGAAGATTAAATAATTTAATAAATCAAACCATAGGATTTGTTTATTAAATTAAAATAAAAGGAAAATGATAATTAAATAAAAGATTTTAAGATATCTTTATTTAATTAAGAAGAAATGTGATGAGGTAATTAAATAACACAAATTATTGAAGCTGTGTATTTAATTTAAGATGGAATTAATGGATAAAGTATAGAAGAAATAATAATGATAATAATTAAATAAAACAAAGTATTTAATTTTGTTTATTTAATTAAGAGAGAAATAATATGATAAAATAGAAGAATTAATAATGAACTTAATATAAATAAAGATTTCTATTTATTTATTAAGTAGATGAATTTAAGATTAATTAATCAAATAAGTCGTATTTAATTAATTAGATTCTCCAGACCATTTTTAGGTGTCTACATTTTGCCCCTCTTTGAAGTGATGTGTTTACGCATTGCTTCGAAGAATGATTTTGCCTCAGCTGCCAGTATTGACGAAAAGTTTGAAATATGCTCCAGACTTGCCCCAGATATTGAATTTCGAAATGATAGCGATATATGCCCCCACGGGAGATAAATTGATGAATTTTGAATTTTTTATGATTTTTCTGAATTTTTATGATGATTTGATGATTTGATGATGATTTGATGAAAAAACAATGATGAAACAATTTATCTCCCGATAAAGAAATACTGATTCCTCCAGTTGATTATGATGATGATTGATGATCCTGGTAGCTTAGAAGATTATTGATCTCATGATAGGTGAGATTCAATGATTGATTGATGATTGACCTCATGATAGGAGAGGATCAATGATTGATTGATAATTGACCTCATGATAGGTGAGGATCAATGATAGATGCTCACAAGATTTGATCAAAGTCTCATCAGAGCTGATTCAGATTTGATTAGGCAATGTGGTTTGACTTCTTTGATTGATATGATATGCCTCAGTATTGGAGTGATTAATGTACTGAGACTTGATGATGCAAAATGATGAATAGGCTAGGAGATGAGATGAGGAAGAGATAATGGAAGGAGAAGATGAAAAGTAAGAACAAATGAATTCAAGGATAAACGTGATGTTGCCCCAGTCAAGTTGTAAGCCAAGATTGATTGATGATGATGATGATAAGAGTGTTGTTGATGAGGGAAGGATACATCCCAAAACAACACAAAAGGATAGGGAAAGATACATCCCGATGATGATGATGATTGGATCAAGGCTTGTAACAAGGTTGGGAACAAAACCAAGGATGCAATTAAATGATTTGTGCTAGACATAATAGATTAAGATTGGATGGAATTTGAGATGATTGAAATGAAAGAAAATGATTCAAAAAGAGGTGATTAGGAAAAAAATTATATATTATCCTAAGAATTATTGAAGAGATAGTGATATGATGAGGAGAGGGCATACATGTAGCTTTTGAGATTGAAATTGGTAGCTTTGAAACAATCTATAAATGCATATGCAAGACTAATATGGATGCAATCTATTTTACCATGCAAATCTAAGTGTCATTTCAACAATCTTTTGATTTTGCTTTGTATCATCATTGAGCTTTTTAAAAATGTTGAAAGAAAATACAAGCATCAATGATATGAGATAGACCAATGATGACCTGAGTGCTTCTTTCATGATTTTTGATATTTCAAGTGAACACAAGCATCAAGGTATAATTAAACCAAGATGACCTGAGCATTTCTTGCGTAAACAGACAAGAATTAACCATTTTCTTAAGTGAATTGGAATGTCATCCATGATACTTGGTAGAGAACTTCCCGCGACAATTCATAAAATAATAATGACTAACTCACAAACAACAAACAAAGAAAAGTATCATTCTCCTTCCTTGCTTCTCTAGTTCAATACATCATCGAGTAGCTCCAAAGAAATGATAAGCAAATGATAAAAATAAAAAGCACAATAATTCAAAATCTACTTAAAGTATTTTCAAATCATTATTCAGATTAGATCATCCATGTTGAAATGTGTGTGCTGATGTTTGCATGATATTCTCAGATGTTTGACCAAATGATGTAACCTAAAGACCTATCCTAGGGGTCTCGGGGACTGATCAAAGATTAGTCTTTCCTACGTTATACACACAGAGACCACGTAGTTCGACTGACACAGACTCCACTTTCTGACTGATGTAGACTCTATTTTTGTGTTTTCGATTTTATGAATGTTTTCGCATGGATTTTCTGATTTTTTGATGTTTTTGGATTTTGATGGATTTTCTGATGTTTTTGGATTTTGATTTTCTGATGTTTTTGGATTTTGATGGATTTTCTTATGTTTTTAGGATTTTCAAGATATTTGATTTGGAATGAGATGGTATGACCGATTGAAGGAACAAGATGGACCACAATAGAGGTAATGCAACCATGGATAAATGATAGATCAAAATGAAAGTCACTACAAAACATGTCACACAAGCAACATATCTCTTGTTGAAAGATGACAATAGTTGATTGATTAATATGCCAAGAATGATTGATTCCATAAGGCATGATGATGATAAGTACTTAGGATTACTGATATCCTCTAAGTACAAAAAGATTGATGATTGTTGATGATTGATTGACAAAAGATATGAGGATTGGATAATGTTTTACAGCTAGGCTCAAATATGATTTGCATGATAAGATTCAAGGTTGCAAATGGACATGATGACATGGATTTTGATAAGCTAGGAGATATGGAATGGAATAATGCAAGGATAACGATAATGAATGGGATGATCAAGATCAACTAGACAAGATATATACACAAGGACCAAGTGCTTTGCCCCCATTCCTCATCAAAACCAAGGATGAAAAGAAAGGATGTATCTAGTAAGAATGATGGAATATGGATGAGATAAAAGATATGGTACGAAAGATATGGATAAAGCATATAGGATAAGCATATATGATGTTCAAGAAGATTCTTAACCTTATCAAGATCAAAAGTGGAAATGTAAGGAATGAGCATAGAAAGGATAATACTATGAATGATAAGATGGATGAGACTTGCCCCTAAGTGTAGAGTGCAAGAGGAATATGGAAGATAGGATATGGATGATAGGGAGATGGAGGAAGGATTTTAACATTGAGTTTCACGACCAATTATCCCTTTAATTAACCATGGCAATGGGGATTAGACTCATAAATGCTGGTAGATTAATGGTATGATGGAAGAGACTAAGGATTTATGCAAAGGTTTGGATTAAAGGGGAATGATGGGGGATGAATGTTGGATAATGGATAGATGGAAAGGATGACAAGCTCAACATTGGCACACACCTTGAAGGATGGTGGAGTGATGGAGGAAGAATGGATTTGGAAAGTGATAGGTTATTATATGGAAGATTGGAGGAAGCTTTTGGATAAGAAAATTTGGATGCCAATTTTGATTTTATTGCTTCTATGAGACTTTTAGGAATCCACATGATTTTTGACTTTGATATTTGCTTAGTGGGCCTTTGTGGCCTTGAAAATTTTTCATTTATGGACCTTTGTGGTCTTTGAAAATTTCCTTTTTTCTTTGATGGGCCTTTGTGGCCTTTTGAAATTTTTCTTTTGATTTATGGACCTTTGTGGTCTTTGAAAATTTCCTTTTTGCTTTGATGGGCCTTTGTGGCCTTTTTGATTTTTCCTTTGATTTTGGATCAAGTTTTCTTTTATTTTTGCATGTCTCTTCAAGGAGACATGTTGATCCTTTGATACATGTGGATTTTGATATAGAAGCTTCTGATATTTGGCACCCAAATTGCTTCCAAGAGCAATGGGAGGGGTGGATTGAGATGAATGGTATGAAGGTATTATGGATGAGTGAATGTGGGTAGAATTTTGAAAGGGCATCAAAGATGTGTGCCTTTGTTGTTCTTGAGGAATAGGATATGGACCTAGGATAGATGGAGATTTTGATGGACTAGGATGAGGACCTAGGATAGATGGAAGGTTTGATGGACTAGGACACTTAGGTGTATAACCAAGGCCATGGTGATATGGGTTTTTTTGAATAAAAAGGGGTTCTAGGATACCTTGTTCATGAATGCCTAATCCTTTGCCTTTGTAGTTCATACTTTGACACATTCGTTTGCCAATGGGATATGTATTGTTTGTGAAACAAGATGCAAGTTCATTTTGGGGAGGATATGATATGGATGAAAGGATAGGTGTTGGAAGCAAACCAGAATGGATAAAGGTGGAGGATCCTAATTTATAGGTGTGGGGTTTATGGATAGCTTGAATAGGTGCGATAGAATCTTGACATGGGGATGATGAGGTGTTTCTATCTTGACTTGGAAAAGGATCATGAAGTGGTATGAAAGGAATATCTTGATCATAAGAAGGATAAACATCTTCATGGGATGAAAGGGTATCCTTGAATTGAAGTACATCTTGATCTTGATGAGGAAAGGAATCATTAGATTTCGTAGAAAGCATGTCTTGATCGTCAATTGGTAAGAAATCATTAGATAGGATGGAAGAACTATCATGATCTTGTGATGCAATAGAATCATGATATGGTATGGATTGATTAGATGATGTGGAAAAAGAACTTGGAAGGATACTTGTCTCTTGAGATGGATGTGAATTATTTTGGATGAAAAGTGAAAGGAGGGGATCATCATAAGATTCTTGAGAAATGGGATCTTGATCAAAGATGGGAAGACTTTGTGAGATTGTGGAATCATTGGATGGAGTGGAAAGAATATTTTGATCTTGATGTGTAGGGGAGTCTATGCTAGCATGCTTTGGAGTGAGAGTTTGACATGAATCATTGGATGTAGAAGATATGATAGAAGAGGATGATTGGATGGAATTGTTAACTTGAGTGAAAGAATCTTGAGGTTCATTTTGGCTTATGGTGGATGGAGATAAATGCATGACATGATAAGATTGTTCAATATCATTTGTATTTGAGGACTGAGATTTGGGTTTATTGAAATTTTGGAAAAATTCAAAGATATTGAACTTGGATGATGGAGTTGTTGGTGAAGAAGGTCTCATGTTCATTGTTTGGTCAAGAGGATAAGAACAAATGTTTGGCAACAAATATCTCTCTGTGGTTGTTTCCCAAATTTGTTGTTGAAGGTTTTCTAGTTGATAAGCTAAAGCATTTAATTTATCCTCATCTATTTCAGCCATGGTGGTTTGTGTTCTTTTTGGGATGATCTTATCTATTTTAATGACAAGAAAACATAGCAAGCAAAAATAGAACTGTTGTTGATTAAATCCTAAATTCTTAAACAAAGAGTACATATGTTCAAGAACCAAACATGGTTCTTCTTGATTTTCACTGGTTTATAACAGATAAGACAATTCAGATAGACTCACTCCTAGAGACAAAAGGTCATCGTTATATACTCGAACGGCCCACAGCTTGGAATTGCGTTGACTCACACAGCCATGTCACCCCCTAGAGGGCGCCCGTGTTTTTTCTTTTCCAGGTGCGTACTCAGAGTGACGGAAGTGGATACCGGATCCTCTGAGCAAACAGTCCTTAGCAATCATATGGTGAGTGCTTGAGGGTAGATTCTTCCCCACCCCTGCACCGCCGAGTATTACAATGTTTGGGAACTGACAAGCGTGCTTCTATTTCTAGGTTCTTAGATAGGGTTTCTGTTCAGAGTGACAAATGGATAAACTCCCTCGAGAGACCTCCCAATCTTTAGAACAAAGATTTTGGGGATGGTTATCCTGCACACTTCCGTTGAAAAAGGGTTTCCCCAGATTCACATAAATTTTAAAGTGGGTTGGAATGCCATGGCTTTTGGCTGTCCCCACTCAGGTCGTTCCGTAGGGTGAGTACTTTTTCCCACTACGCAGGCCTATCTAAAGGTTTTAATGAAAGCTTGAAAATGTGCAAAGTAAAAGTGAGTTTGGTATTCTGATGCACCCAGTTAAGGGGAGAGCATAAACCTATCACCCAATCACAGCAGAGAAATTTTGTTCACTTTTAAAAACCCAAAAAGACAAATTAGCTAATCTATATGGAGATATTGCTCCATAAAAGCATGATGTTCAATTTTAATCCCACAAGAAATTGTGAAGTTTCTATCCTAGGATTGATCAATTTTTATCCATTTGCTATCCTAGGATTGGTAAATTTTAATCCATTTTCTGTCCTAGGATTGATAAAATTTTAACCAAAATAGACAAAAAATAAAATCTGGCCACGGATGCGTCGGATCCAGATAAAAGAAAAGGATATTAAAGACAAAGAGTCGAGGCGCTGAAACAGTGGATCGACGCGCTGGAACAGTGACACAGCGCGTTAAAACAATTGAACGACGCGCTACAACAGAATACCGGCGCACTAAAACAGACCATTGGCGCGCTAAAACAAATGATGGGCGTGCTAGAACAGACCACCAGAGCGCTACAGAATCCAGCCGGTGCGCTATAGTTTTCCTCTGACGCGCTACAGAATTCAGCCGACGCGCTATAGTTTTCCTCCGACGCGCTACAAAATCCAGCCAGCGCGCTATAGTTTTCCTCTGATGTGCTATAGAATCCAGTTGGCGCGCTATAAAAAACCACGGTTCTGCGAAAACTATCACGCCGATACCTGTAAGACACTTTTCAGAAAAATTATGCAGAATATGGGGTTATGCCCCACGGTGGGCGCCAAATTGTGAGCGTAGGAATGAGTTAAACAATCAAAACATGCTTCTACACCTCTAAATAAGACATTGCATCTAAGATTTAAGAAATTTAAACTAATTTAAACTAAAATCTTCAGAAATCTATCCTATTGCTCTCTAACTCTAAAGATCTCTTTAATCAACTTGCTCTCATATTTTAGAAGCTAATTGATTGCTAAAATGACACTTAGAGAATGAGAACTCAAAATAATTCTATTCCTATATGATTAAATAAAAAAAACTACTGTAATGGCAGCCATGACGACAAATGCTAGATGCTTGACAGATGCTGGATGAATGCTCAAATGCTTGATTGCTTGATTGCTTGGATGCTTGGATGCTTGGAAAACCTGCAGAGTAAGATTGCACAAGTTGGGATCCATTTCCTGTAGCCAAAGAGCTGTATTTATAGCTTTCACGACAACACATTTGCACAGGAATACGGGATAAAAGGCTGGGATTCAATCTGGAGAATTGAATGGCATGGGATGAGAAGATGGAGTTGAAGATGAGAGGGAAGATTGGAGGAAGAAGATTGAGAGGACTTCCTGCAGGTTTGTCCCCAAAGCTCTTCCCGTGAATGACAGTAGAATTAATTAGATTTTAAAAATCTAATTTTATTGGTGAGTGAATAGTGTTAAATAATTTTTGCATTAATTTAAATATTTTTGATTTATTTAAATTTAGCAAAAGAAGATTAAATAATTTAATAAATCAAACCATAGGATTTGTTTATTAAATTAAAATAAAAGGAAAATGATAATTAAATAAAAGATTTTAAGATATCTTTATTTAATTAAGAAGAAATGTGATGAGGTAATTAAATAACACAAATTATTGAAGCTGTGTATTTAATTTAAGATGGAATTAATGGATAAAGTATAGAAGAAATAATAATGATAATAATTAAATAAAACAAAGTATTTAATTTTGTTTATTTAATTAAGAGAGAAATAATATGATAAAATAGAAGAATTAATAATGAACTTAATATAAATAAAGATTTCTATTTATTTATTAAGTAGATGAATTTAAGATTAATTAATCAAATAAGTCGTATTTAATTAATTAGATTCTCCAGACCATTTTTAGGTGTCTACAAGAGCTATTTTTTGCATTCTAGATAATATATCTGCTACATATATCTAGAGTTACAATGGAAAACAAAATGCTGTGGCTTTCTTTTCTTGCACTTTACTTCTCATAGATAGTTGCAAATGCCAAAGAAAATGACATTGATGATCGAGGATAGTGTTGGCTAGATTGTTTCCCAAAGTGTTACTAAATTTTTCCTATTTAAACAACAAAATTAATTTTGATGCTCTTGGGAGACTTGCAGCAACACGCAAATTTTTGATAGAAGAATCTTTATCACTAGTTTCAAGAGGTAGAAATTATCTATCAAGTCAATCCACAAGATTAGGTTTTGGGAATTTGGATTGAAGTCCTTGGTTTACTTGAACTCCTAAAGTATGTTGCAAGTGCTCGAGCTATAGAATTTGTCTTACAAGATCAAAATTTTGTTCGTCTACCCTAATGTTAATAAGAAAGAAAATACTTAAATAGAGGGAGAGGGATATAAAGGGGAAGAGAGGGAGAGGGAGAGATTGAATTTTTAAATATAAAGGTGTTAATAAATCATTATTATGAATGAAAACAATTTTAAATTTGAAGTGAGCATTAAAATTATTTTAAAATATTTACATATGATTATTTTTAATATTAAATAATCTTAATTCTTAGTATTCAAATCATTTAAATAATATAAACTATTTAAGCTATGAATATATGTACAAAATATTTATATATTACAATTTTTTTATATATTGATCTTATTTTGATCATAAAGATATACATAATGTTATGAAAATTTCATATAGTTTCATAAAGTCTATAATGCCATATAGACATATGATGAATATCTAAACAAATTCATATAGAAATACAATGATGTACACCAATAAAATATAAATTTAGGTGTACAAAGCCATAGAGGTGTGTAAAGATAGTTTGGAAAAATATAAATCTATAAGACTATTTAAAAACTATAGAATCTCATTGAAACATCAATAATTCCTACTCTCTTGAGAAGACTAAGAACCAATCTCATAATTGACAAGTCTTCTTTATCAATTAGACCTCCTAGGGTCTAGATCTTTTAGTATATCCACCTATTAATACAATTGAACAATATACATATTAGTATAGAAAACTTGACATATAAAATGCCATATAAGTAAATAATCACTTATTGTAAATAGTTAGATCCTCTTCAATCATCCTCTACTTCTCGTCATCCACTTGAGGGTAGGTGAACAAAGGGGAGTTGTCACCTCCTTATGTGAAAATAATGAAGAAGCAAATTAGATTGAAGATGAATATAATTTGTTTGCTACTAATTTCCATATCCATTGATTTATGAATAGAAAAATATTTTTGTTTTGATTTCATCAAAGTTAATAATAGAAGTAGGGTTATTTAACTAAAATTGATCTTAAATTATTTACATTCATAATGATTAAAAATAGTAAGACTTTCCTTACTGAAAGTTGAGAATTGATACTATGACCAATATTTCTTAGTGTTAAATGTCCAACATCCAATTGTTCATCACCAAATTGCCATTTTAAGATTAGCATTGATCTATGAAAAAAATCACATTTAGTATATTTCTTACTCTATTATAAATTATATACCCGAGGACTTGATATGCCCACATAAGTATGTGATGAAGTACCATTAGATGTAGGATGTATATGTGGAAAATGGAAATGGAGTGCACAACTTCCTTTATCCACACTAGAAAGGGGAAATGAAGGAAGATGAATCCGATTTCACAACATGTTCACACTCAAGAACAAACCCTTAAGATTCCAATGCAAAAGAGATTGAAATCTGTCAAAGGGGATTGTCCTTAAGGTTGAAAATTGATAAAAGAGATTGACTACTAATGCAAAACCAAGAAAATGCAAGTTGTTTGAAAACATGCTGTGATATGCAGAAAGACCAAGAAAGATGAATATATATGCAAGTAAAATGGAACATGAAAGTAAAACAAAAAGTGTGCACCTGAAAATGTGTTGAAGACTGGAATAAAGTCTGGAAATGTTGCTGATCCTAAAATTTTGACCTACTGGGACTCATTCGCCATTCTAGGTGAATCAGTCCTAGATTTGGAAAACTGCACCAGAGCTTGTTTCGGGCAAATGGGTATCTGAATCTATAGAAATCTCTAAAAAATAGGTACAGTGGGACTCATATGCCACTAATGGCGTATGAATCCACTTTGACTTTTTTGAAAACTCAAAAGTGGAATCAAAAGCTCTCGGTTTGCTCTTTGTGTTCCTCTAGGTGTCCAGATTCGAAACCCTGATTTCCAACATTGTAAGTGACTTTTTGTGGATATTTTGACCTAGCCAATAAGGATATGACTCCAAAAAGTTTGCAACCTATTATTCAATCATCTCCAAGCCTTCAAAGTACTCAGATCTACAATCATACAAAGAAAGAGAGAAAAATGTTGAATGTTAGGGAATAGGGGTTTGCCTTGGTTAAACCCCTTTTAGGTATTTGAACCAAAATGATGAAAGAAGACAATGAAGCATGAAATAATGCAATCAAAGAATTTACATGATGATAAATCTTGAATTTCTACAACAATGGATGAAGAATTTTCCCTTGAATTCCTTAGAAAACTATCTTGATGACTTAAAATGTTGAAACCCTAGCTTGCTTGACTTGAGATGGATAATGAATGATGAATGAATAATGAATTAGGGTTTAAAAGCTTGTTTATATAGGAAATACTGCTCAAATTCCCATTAATTTGATCCCCAAGGCCGAAATTGAAGAAAATTAAACTTAAACCCTAATTTTTCCCGCTCAAACCTTGAAAAAGGCCCAAATGGGATTCATTCGCCATTCTGGGTGAATGGGTCCCACCTGGATGGGACTCATTCGACCAAAGTGGTGAATGGGTCCCATAAGGGCTCTTTTGCCAGCTAGGATGTCAGGGAGTGAAGAAATTAGGTTTATATGTTGATTTTATTGGGTCTTTGATCAAAATAAGCCTTGAGATGCACAATATGGGGTCATAGGAGCCTATTAATGATGATGTAAAGGGTAATTAGGGCTAGGGACACAAATTTCAATGTGAAAATGTGATTAAATGCACTTTACAACATTAAAATGAGGTCCACATAGCCTAGAAAGGCACAAGATCCAATGTGAATGTGTAAAACACATTACAACACTAGATTAAAATTAAGTTTAATTTGTACAAGCCTTATAGAATGCAATTAAATACGTTTTACAATATTTAATTAAGCAAAAAAAGGTCCATTAGACTTAAATGCTAAATAAAATTCTAGAAAAGTGTGAAAGTCTAAGTTTACAACACTTTACAACACCTTTACAAGACATCGGTAAATGCATTTTATTGAGTTTTCAATGGTCCAATCACCTAATGTGAATGTGTTAGCCACATCACAACATTAAATTAGGGAAATATTAAGCCAAAATCACAAGGAGGGCCCAAACAAGACATAAAAAGTAGAAGGGTTACTTTTTCAGTGTCCACATTTAGCCCCCACTTTAGTGAGAGGATGAACCTACTTCAAACTCACACTAAAGTAGACATTCAAGAGGGGTCCAATCATACAAATGTGGATGGTCTAGGATAACAAATATGAAGGTAGTGGTTAACCTCCCAGGATCCAAGATCCTAAGTCAAACTGACATAAGCACAAAAGGATACACACATGGTGAATGATTTGTAGCAAAATAAGATAGGCAATCGTGCAATGACAATAACAAAATAAAGCAAAAATAAAAAGGTGGATCAAGCTTCGACTATTTTTCCAACATGATGTGGATTAGATCTAGGATTTTTGTCCAAAAATGCATACTCAATCTGAGGCAACAAAACTCTTGGTTGTCCACTAGGTGAGAAGTCCTAAAGGGTGAGAAACATACACTCATGGTTGGTATGCACTCACACACACACAAATGGCTATGGGGAAAGTCATGCCTCAGATTGGGCTTCCTGCTCAAACCATACCAAAGTTATACCTCCTGATAACTTCAATAAGGTGCCACATGAAAAATGATCTTCAAGCTCTATGAGGCAAGCAACACTTCGTATGCTTGAAACTCATAGACATTGTAAATGCAAGATAGTACAAGGAATGTTCAAAGGGATTTTGCTTAGTTCGTGCAAGGTATCTTCTTAGGGAACATCATGCTTAATGTCTCCAAGAGAGGAAAAGTGCAAATGGTCTCATCTCAAGTTTCCAAGAGGGGACAAGTGCAAGGTCTCATCTTGTTTCCAAGAGAGGACAAGTCAAACGAAATATCATGCTCTTGGAGGAAATCAAACCCAATGACACCATCAAGGAAAGGAAGAATCACAAAAAGAAAGAAAATCGCACAATGAAATATGAGTGTCGATGTATGGCCCCACTTTAAAGCGGTTGCTAACGCCATTACTATGAGCAATTTCTTTAAAGTAGAAGAAGACATGAGAGCTTACTTAGAAAGCCCTATGCCAAGTCATATGTTTTTGATAAGCTACATCATGAAAAAGGTAGTATGTCACATGCAAGCCAACTTAAGGCATGTCGTCCACATCCCAAGCTTGCTCTTATATGTTCATGAAAGGTGATCAACTAGCTGAAAGAGGCAACAACAAGTGACATACGAGGACAAGGCTAACTAAACCCTCTCCCCCACTTAGTGTAGGATGAGGATGAGCAAAAATTATTGATGAGAAACATACTAGAGTGAAAATAAATATGGATTAGAGGAATGAGGTGCCCCCACATAAGGAAGAGAATCAAACTCCCTAAGATGTTGGATTTTACTACTCAAAGCCTTACATTCATTTGTAGCATGACCATGAACTTTGATATGCGTAAAATGAATTTTTGTAATAAAATTTCTATCGAGTTCAAGGAGGGAGAGATATGAAGTGATCTTGGAGGAGTCTCAACAAGATACCTGCTTGATCAATGGAGAAGGTGTGTCTGTAGTTTGCAAGAAAGATATTTCTTGCTTAGTATTAGTTGTCATACCTACACAAGACTCTTTAGATGGCGAGATTTTGTTCTCTCCTTTATAGGAGGGTGTAAAATCTAACGAATTCAAATCATTAGTGTTTTGTGAGATGACATTGACATTAAGCGAAGATGTCTTTGTTTGGAAAGGATAATAACCAAGACCACTAGTGTTGATGAGTTCAGGGTGCACTACTGTTAAGGTTGGTTTAGAGGAATCTTGTGTAAGAGTGTTGATATTGAGTGAAGGTTTGTTTAATTCTATCAATGGACAGTAACCAAGACCATGAGTCGTTTCTTGCGTGTTAGGCTCTATAGGGTTGTAGATACCTTATTCTTTAGCACCACATCCTTTTCCATTATAGCCAAGTTGTTTCATAAGTTCATAACCTTTTCCATAAATATTTTTCATTGCTTTTGGATCTAGTGGTTGTTCGTAATCAACTTCATCAAAGGTTGTTGTGTAATTTGTTGTGTTTTGTTCTAAAGTGGTTGAGGTGGATGCTTTCAAAGGGTCTTCCAAATTTTGTGTTGATATTACTGTTGATCCTCTTCCCTTTTCAAAGTCTTTGTGTATGATCTTGTATTTTCCCATGAATGTTGGTGTGAAATCTAAGGAACCCCAATCATTGTCTAATAGCTTCCTAACTTCTTCAATTTGTTTTTCTTTGTCTTGCTATTGCACAGGTTCCACTTGTGTAGTTGGTGTCAGTGTTGCTAAAGGATTCTCCTTGTTTTTCTCAATGTTTAAACAATTGTTTGGGTTAGGGTTGGCTTCAAGTGTGTACACTTTATTATTGTAGATGTATTTAATTTTACGGTGAAGAGTAGAAGACACCCCATTCATTGCATGAATCCATGGTCTTCCTAGAAGGAGATTGTATGAAAGATCATGAGGCATAACATGGATCGGTGTTTCCAATGTGGCCTTTCCACCTATAATAGGTAAAGTGATCACACCAAGCGATTGTTTTCCAACATTGTCAAATCCCTTAATAGATACATAATTAGGTTGAATGTTTGATTTATCAATGCCAAGCTTGTTCAGAAGGCTCATAGTACACACATTAAGGGTGGAGCCATTGTCAACAAGGGTTCATTTTATCCCTATTCTTTTGTATTGAGCTATGATTATGAAAGCATCATTTTTTTTTCACTTCCAAAGGGGGAAGTTCACTTTGGTGGAAAACAATGTCAGCATCCATTCCTTAAATGATGGCTGCTATGTCATTTGGTTGCACGTTAGAAGGGATAGGAACTTGTTGCAAGGAAGTTTGAAGCATAGTGTGATAATCAGGTGAATTCTGAATTAGGTCCCATAGAGATATCTTTGTAGGAGTATTCTTAAGTTGTTCAACAAGATCATACTCTTGAACCCACTGTGCGAAGGAAAACAAGGAGCACTAGGCAATATGGGATTAGGCAAAGGTAAAGGTGTCAGGGTTGGTTGTTGTGGTTGCAGATTGTTTCTAGTGTTATATGTATGAGCAATGGTATTATGACTTGGTTGCTGAAAAACAATATTCTTAGGTGGGTAAAGGACAAGTTCAAGTTTATTTTGAGTTAGAGGTTTGTTTGAAGGTGGGTAAAGAATGAGTTGAGGTTGAATAATATTAACATCCCTTAGTGAAGGAGAGTCTAATGTTTCCTCATCATCTTTTTCTAAGGACACTATGTTATTATGTTCAATGTTAGTTTTCTCTTGCACCATGATATCCTCCCTAGGAGGAGAGTTTTAGGAGAACTACAAACCAAATGTTCTTGACATTCAAGGATTGGTTCTTCCAAAATGACTTCATCACAAGTAGGGGAATGATCAATGGTTGGATTTTCTTGATTATCAATAGTGGAGTTATCAGAAGAAGGCTCTATTTTGTTGTCTGTTCTCTCTAAGGTCTCATTCTCTTGTTCCATATTATCTACCCTAGTAGGAGAGCTTGTAATATGTTCATCCATGGTTAGATTTTGTAAGGAAGCTTCATCGCAATTAGGGGAGGCATCAAGAGAAGAACCTCTATGATTTTCATGCTTACCAAATAAATCTTCCCATATGGTAGGAGCATTAGGAAAGGGAGAAACGAGATTTCCATGACTTTCAAGTATATCTTATGACACAAAACTATTGTCTTAATTACTATGAAGGATATTAGGAGAAGAGTTAATGTGATTATCATGGTTGTCTACAATTACACCCTTATGCCCTATAATGTCTTCCCAAGTGGGAGAAGTAGAATTTTCAAAGCTCTTAGATAGGAGATCTCCTAACATCAACTTGTCTTCTCACAAATGTCATTTTCATGGTTATTCATGATTATATAATTTCCACAAGTAGGCAAAATGTTGGGAGAGGAATGCAAATTAAGTAAGGTGGTGGAAATGAGTTCATTTTCTATTGTTATACTATCTTCCCAAGGGGAATGAGGAGAGGAGCAAACAAGATCTTCATGATTCTCAATGATTGCATCTTCTTTCACTAAGATACCTTCATCACTAAAAGGAGAGGTATCGGGGGAATAAAAATGATGATCATCATGGTTATCTATGTTTGTATTCCCTTCTATCACATCATTTGCAAAAATGGGAGAGATAGGAGGGGGTATAAGTTTAAGGAAAGAGTGAACATGTCCACTATTTTTCCTTAAAAGACTCTTATAACTAGGAAATGCATTGAATGAATGACTAACATGTTTATTGACGAGTTTGTTCTTTGCAAACTTGGAAAAGACCAAAGCTAACATTTTTGAACAATAATTTATGCAAAATCAAAATGCAATGTAAAAATTGAACATGAAATGTAATTTTTAGTTTTCAAACAAGGCAATTTACTAGTTACATTATGCAATGATTTGAAAATGAAATGTTGCAAATGGAAATGAAGAAATGCATGAAATGGACTAATGTAAGCTAGATTTAGTGAAATGCATGTAATAGAAACTCAACCAACTAATACAAATAGGTAATGATAGAAAACAAAAGCTTAAAAAAAGGTTTTCAGTGTTGTAAAAGGCAGTTTTAGGGGTGCAAAGGGACTGATTCAATAAGGTTTTCAGTGTTGTAAAAGGTAGTTTTAGGGGTGCAAAGGGACTGATTCACCCAAGGTGGTGAATGAGTCCCAATGGGGTTTTTTTTCAATTTTTTTAGAATGTTTCAATTGTTTATGATGCTTTTTATGTTGTATGACCTGTATATGAAATGAAAATGCAATTTTTATATGATTTTCGATGATTTGAAATGCAAAAAATTAACCTATATGCACTTTCACTAATGCAAAAATTTGAAACCCTAGAATGCAAATTAATCAATGCAAATCCTAATGCAAAGTTAATGTAAGCTAAATCTAGGATGATGATGGAATCTAGATCAGAAAAGAAGCTAGTCTAAAGGTGGGCTCACCAAAATGTGGACAATGGAAATGGAGTATGCAACTTCCTTTATCCACACTAGAAAGGGGAAATGAAGGAAGAGGAATCCGATTTCACAATGTTCACACTCAATAACAAACCCTTGAGATTCCAATGCAAAAGAGATTGAAATCTGTCAAAGGGAATTGTCCTTAAGGTTGGAAATTGATAAAAGAGATTGACTACTAATGAAAAACCAAGAAAATGCAAGATGTTTGAAAACACACTGTGATATGCAGAAAGACCTAGAAAGATGAATATAAATGCAAGTAAAACGGGACAGGAAAGTAAAACAAAAAATGTGCACTTGGAAATGTGTTGAAGACTGGAATGAAGGCTGGAAATGCTGCTGATCCTAAAATTTTGACCTACTGGGACTCATTCGCCATTCTAGGTGAATCAATCCTAGATCTGGAAAATTGCATTAGAGCCTGTTTAAGGAAAATGGGTATTCGAATCTATAGAAATATCTGAAAAAAAGTACAGTGGGACTCATACGCCACTAATGGTGTATGAGTCCACTTTGAATTTTCTAAATTTAACTCAAAAGTGGAATCAAAAGCTCTTGGTCTGCTCTTTCGATTCCTCTAGGTGTCCGGATCTAAAACCTTGATTTCTGGCACTGTAAGTGAGTTTTTGTGGATATTTTGACCTAGCCAATAAGGAGATGAATTCAACAAGTTTGCAACCTATTCTTCAATCATCTCCAAGCCTTCAAAGTACTCAGATCTGCAATCACACAAAGAAAGAGAGATAAATGTTGAATGTTAGGGAATAGGGGTTTGCCTTGGTAAAACCCCTTCTAGGTATTTAAACCAAAATAATGAAACAAGATAGTGAAGAATGAAATAATGCAATTAGAGACTTTCCATGATGATAAATCTTGAATTTCTACAACAATGGATGAAGAATCTTCCCTTGAATGCCTTAGAAAACTATCTTGATGACTTAAAATGCTGAAACCCTAGCTTGCTTGACTTGAGATGGATAATGAATGGTGAATGAATAATGAATTAGGGTTTAAAAGCTTGATTATATAGGCAATCCTGCTCAAATTCCCATTAATTTGATCCCCAAGGCCGACATTGAAGAAAATTAAACTTAAACCCTAATGTTTCCCACTCAAACCTTGAAAAAGGCACAAATGGGACTCATTTTCCATTTTAGGCGAATGAGTCCCACATGGGCTCTTTTACCAGCTGGGATGTCGGGGAGTGAAGAAATTAGGTTTATATGTTGATTTTATTGGTCTTTGATCAAAATAAGCCTCAAGATGCACAATATGGGGTCATAGGAGATTATTAATGATGATGTAAAGGGTAATTAGGGCTAGGGACACAAAGTTTAATGTGAATGTGTGATTAAATACACTTTACAACATTAAATGAGGTCCACATAGCCTAGAAAGGCACAAGATCCAATGTGAATGTGTAAAGTACATTACAACACTAGATTAAAATTAAGTTTAATTTACAAGCCTTCTAGAGTGCAATTAAATACGTTTTACAATATTGAATTTAGCGAAGAATAGGTCCATTAGACTTAAATGCTTAATAAAAGTCTAGAAAAGTGTGAAATTCTTTTACAACACTTTACAACACCTTTACAAGACATCGGTAAATGAATTTTATTGAGTTTGCAAGGGCCCAAGACCTAATGTGAATGTGTTATCCACATTACAACATTAAATCAAGGCAATACTAAGCCAAAATCACAAGGAGGGCGCAAATGAGACAAAAAAGTAGAAGGGTTACTTTTTCGATGTCCACAATATAATTTAACCTTGGAATTTTACAATACATGCAATTTTTTGACATTAAATTTCATTCATAGTGTACTATTAATTTTAATAGAATATATAATAAATTGCCCAACCTTATTGAAACTTACTTGTTAATCAATACCAAAATCTATATCGAGTAACTCATGAATCAACACCATGATATTACCCAATATAGAAGGATGATATGGATAACACTTTATGGCATACTCCTCACTATGTGGATCCTCTTTGATATGTGTACAAGTTTCGTGACCATGTACATCCTATTTTTGATACCTCAACATAATATCCTCAAGCCTATAATGACATAAAGGCTCATGAGAACAACAAATGAGTGGTGAAATTTGATACCTCAAAGGCTCAGCCTCATCACCCTAAGAAAGAGGATTTTTATGCTAAAATAATGTCTATGTTAATGAACTAATGGATTGTATGGTTTGCATCTTAAAAATATCGTTCACAATGGAATGAGTTATGACATGTTATTTAGTGGGGAATGTGAGTCATCTCATTGGATAAACTTGTGCATAATGTGTGTTGCAAGAATGAAAAGACTGAAGGTGTTGTGGAAAGTTTGTAGGTATTGTCATTGATGTTAATTGGTCAACTGGTTATCTACTAGTTGCTATTGGTTGTATATGTAGAGGATATTGAGAAAATTCTAATAATGAGATGTTGCATGTGTTCAGTGGTTGCTCTGGGTTTTGGTCCGGATTTGCTCCTATGCTTGTGTGGTTTAGATATGTTGTTCATGGTTGTTAGTAGATGTTATATCCAAATTTTTGATTGTTGATTCGTTGTACAATGCAAATTGTGTTCACCAGTTGTGAACTATGGTTTTCTATGTTTTTGGTTGAGGTCTGAGAGAAATGTTGTTGGTCCAGATTTCTCTTTGATGAAGTCTTATGACTTGTAGTTCTAGAGTTGTGTTGCCCTGGTTCTATTGAAGATAGTTTCAACATTTGGAAGATTTGTGCTTAATGGTTCTATGTGTTTTACACTAGTTTGGCCAACCTTATGTGAAATACTACTTTCGAGGATGATGAAGCATGTTGGATATTTTTGGGTCCCTTGAAGCATGTGTTTGGGTTTCCCTCATTCTAATTCTACCCTAAGATGTTTTGGAACCAACCTAATTTGGATGGATGACTTTGGATATGTTTCAAAGTTGATGATATAAATGCAAGATGAGAGAGAGAGAGAGAGAGAGAGAGAGAGAGAGAGAGAGAGAGAGAGAGAGAGAGAGAGCAATACATTGACTAATTCAAGAGGCAAAGGAGGTAAAACAATGCAAAGCTTAATGTTGAGTTTCTGGATGCAATGAGCTGAAGGTGAAATCTATCATTCATGCATGTGTGTGAGTAATTGTGGTGGAATCCTTTGTTGCATTGGGATTGTAGTCTCTTTGTAACAAGTCTTCTTTGTAGATCTCTGTGGTAGTGAGTCCCCCGGGTTGTAGCGTTGTTGGACAGTGAGTCCTTGTTGGGGACAATGAGTCCTTATTTTAGGTAGTGAGCCTTGTTTTAGGTAGTGAGCCTTTTTGTAATCAGTTTTTATATTCTCTATCTAGTGTGAGTTAATCCTCACCGTGGTTTTTCCCTTATTGGGGTTTCCATGTAAATCTGGTGTTATTGTGTTTATGTGTTGGATTTATGTTTCTGCATTGACATTTGATGAATAATCATTTAAGTAGTAACAAGGATTAGTTCTAGTAATTGAATTAAAGGCTTAATTCTATGACAACTGATTCACCCCCCCTCTCAGTTGTCCTATTCAAAAATTGGTATCAGAGCTTGGTTCCTTGGTGAAGAGCTTAACCGCTTGAGGAAGGTCCAGGATGGCTGGAAAAATGGTTTATGATTATTCGAGATTTGATGGAACTAATTATGGTATCTGGAAATTATTGATGGAAGAATATTTGGAGTATTGTGGATATGATGTGGAGAAAGCTTACAAAAATACTTACACTCCTCCTGCTAATGGTTTGAGTACACTTGAAGAGATCAAAGTACATGAAGTGAACAATATGGAGAAATACATTTTGAAGAATAGTTTGGTACATTGAGAGTTGATTAAGGTTCAAAATTTGAAGATAGCTAAGAAAGTCTGGGATGCTTTAGAAAGATTGCATGATGGTGACGAAAGAGTTAAAGAGGTGAAACTATAGAATTTGGAGACACAGTTTGATCTTCTACATATGTTCGAAGATGAAAATGTTAACGCTTATGTACAAAGATTGGATGAGATGGTGGCTAGAATGCGAGGAACTGGTGCCACTATTGATGAAACAAGGATTGTAAAGAAGATTTTCAGAACTCTTCCTAATTCTTATAGTGAGAAGGTGAGTGCTATTGAGCAAACTATAGATTATAAGACCTATACTAAGGATCCGCTGTTAGGATTTTTGACATCTTATGATATGAGGAAGCCGAGTATAAGGAATGGAATAAAATTAGAGACTTCCTTTAAAGCTACAAAAGCTGAGGATCTGAATGAAGAGAACTTTGATGAAATAAAAGCTAACTTTGTGAGAAGAATGAGGAAAGGCTCTGGTAAGTATGAAGGTAAGTTTCTGTTTAAATGATTTAGTTGTGGAGAAATAGGTCATTATGCTGCAAAGTGTCCAGAAAGAGCTAAAAGGAATAAACAAAGATATGAGAAAGAAAAGAAAGGAAAAAAGATTAACAA
>VDFB02252932.1:0-37674 GCA_007258455.2 Sequoia sempervirens | reverse complement strand
GATATTGTTAGCTAACTTTTGATCATAGTTATTTTAAAAATACTACAAAAAGTTCACCGTGTTAGGGTTGTACAAGAGTTGCTATGTTATGTTTTTCTGACAAAAACAACACCAATTTGTGTATGTCCCTCTTTTGAACCCCTTAATCTCAACCATTTTCAAAATAAATTAGTAGTTTAGAAAGTAGACTCGAAGCACTTCGATCCTTGTTTTTGTTCCATCTCAAAATTTTGAGTGTAACTATCCTCAATTTCACGTCCAAGGTTAGTATTTCCCGATTTCAGAAGGAAAAAAAAAGTGGCCACTTAAGCCCCCTTTTTGGCAACCATCTTGGTGCACTTACCCTGGTAGGATAGCTTTCTCTAACAAAGATAAGTGATCCAAATTTATAATTGATAGGATCCTCCATATGCAGGATAACTTCCTATTGATATATTCGGCTTGATCTTGTGAAATATTATATTTTAATGTTTCTTCAAGAGGTGTTGATGATTCACAACCCATGTAAAAGTCTTCCTCATTATTCATTTTTGATATGCATGCACAAGATGTTTCAGATTCACAACTTACGTATAAGTCCTCTTCATGATCCATTTATGATATTCCTATATAGGATGTTTCTGATTCACAACTTACGTATAAGTCTTCTTCATGATCCATTTCTGATATGTCTCTCAATTTTGTTGTCTTGATCTTGTGTAAAGATTTTAAGAGTAGGAGACTCTTGTTCCTTGGTAATGATATTAAGAGTATGAGACTCTTGTTTCAGAGGAAGATCATCTACATGTCCATTAGGAGTAAGCATCTCATGGGTAGATGTATGTGTGCTTGGTGTATGGATTTGTTCTTCTTTTGGAAAACATTGGATGTCTTGGAAGATATCCACCAAGTCATTATAGTATTTTGATGCTAGGGATTCTTGATCTTGAATTTTTGTGGAATTATCTTCAATATGCTTTCGTTCATGCTCTTGACATGAATCAATTTCAAAGAAGGGATTTCTTGTAAAGGATCCTTGGATTTCCTCGAAATGTGGACATATGGGTGATAGCTCTTGGCTTAGATTTTCTGCATTGGGTATAAGTATTGGATTAAGAGCCTTTTGATCATCAATATATACTGCCATGAGGTTAGATTATATCAATATATCTTGGATTGGATCATTGCTAAACTGTGGTGATTGATTTTGATCATGCTTTACGAAAGAGTCTTGATGCATGTCTTCTTGCTCATTGGATGATGTAGAGATATCTTCAATGTGATCAGTGGTAGATAGCTCTTGATCATTGTTTTCAACATTTGAGATATTGTTAATGTTTTCAACCATGAGATCAAATGATAAGATTTATTGAATTGGATCATTGTCAGACTTTGGTGATTGATTTTGATCATGCTTTGGGAAAGAGTCTTGATGTATGTCTTCTTGCTCACTAGGAGATGTAAAGACATCTTCAATGTGATTAGTGGTAGATAGATCTTGATCATTGTTGTCAAGTTTTGAGGTTGATACATTGTCAATTTTATCATTAGTAGTTGAACCTTGAATGTTTTCTTCAATAGCTATTTCTCTTTGATCAATAAGGTCTTGGATGATATTTTTGAGTTTAACACATTTTGATGCATCATGACCTTTATCTCCATGGTATTTACAATAGGCCTTGTCATTGTACCCTGAGAATTTTATGATAGGTTTACCACTTCATGATGGTTTTGAAAGTGTGATAAGTTTAGCATTGACTAATGTGTTTAACACCCCCTCAATTGGCTCCCCTAAAGGAGTGTATTTACGTTTAGTAGTGTGGTTGGATTGTGAGGCTTGTGGTGGAGATGAACTTTGCATTTGAGATGGAATTTCTTGTTGGTTTTGAGATTGATGATCTTGATCATGTTTTAGTTGATGATTTTGATGTGGTTATTGCTGATTTGGGGGTTGATATTGTTGATGGAATTGATTTTGATTTTGTGACCATTGATGTTGTTGATTCACTTGATGTTGTGGAAATAAACCTTCTTGTTGATATGAATCAATGTTTTGATGATATTGGAATTGTTAGTGATGTGGATATTGAGGCGTTTATGGAATGATGTTTTTTGTTGTTGATATGCAATGTCTTGGCGTTGAACATGTTGATGATGCGTCGTATTTTGATTTCGTTCAAGTGCATCAACCATTTTCTCAAGTGAATTTAGGGTGATTTGATGTTGTAGTTTTTATCCTTGATGATGATTTTGAAACCCTTGATTAGAGCAATTTTGATATGGATGAGGATTTTGATTGAAATTTTCCATGTGACAAGAAGCTCCAAAACCTTGGTTAGGGGAATCCATAGTTGATATATTTTTAACATTTGTAGTATATGATGATCCCATGGGTGTATAGAGTGGAACTGGATTTGGGTGATGGATTGATATTGACATGTTTGAGATTTTGTTTCTTGGTGAAATGATGTGTGTAAACCTTTTGGTCAAAGGTTGTTGATGGTTTTCTATGGATTGTAATGCTTAAGACCCTAAAGTATGAGTGACGTTTGGTGGATGTTTTTGAGATGATGCTAATCTTGGGACTCAAAGTGTAGCAAACTTGGACCAATATTTTACTTTGTTTCTCTAGAGGATATGTTTGGAGATCTACTTGAACTAGCCTTGAGGTGCAAGAAAATATTAATATCTTAGAAATCAAGAGCAAGGGAATAATCCAAGTTGTGTTTTGATTTTGAATCCTAGAACTAGGTTGATGTGTTTGATTTTTGCAAATGGAGATGGAATGATGCATATATGATGTGTTTTATAGGTCTGACTATTTTATTCTTAAAAGATGCAAGATTAACTTGTTTTGGACCAGTCTCTAATTTGCACCAGAAAATAGGGCAAGAGCAACAATCCTTTAGATCAATAGCGGTTGGTATTTGTTACCAATTTTGGTGGATTATGGTATTGCTATCAGGATTCAACCGTGTAGTTTCGAGTCAAACTCATTGACCCATGTTTCATGAGTAGTGGTTCAATAAGAACCCATCTCTCATGATATCGAATGGTCCACTTAGCACTCATTGCATCTAGGTGATGCTCACAGAGGTGAAGCACTGGTCCGTCCCGGGAGGTCACCCATCCCAGTACTGCTCCAGCTCAAGCGCGCTTAACCAGGGAGTTTTCTCCAAGGTTAAGCCCGCTTGAGTTGTTACCCCATTTGAAAAACCTTCAGCAAGTGTTGTGCCTTATGAACCATTCATAATAGAGCCCCTTAAGCTCATCAATTGAGGAGGTAGCAAGATGTCAAATTGATATTGTGCCTTATAGACCATTTTTGCAAAATCAGCAAGCCCATCCTTCTTGTCAAGGTTTTGCAATGGTAACAACTCAGGATTAACCTTGAGAAACCCCCGCTAGCTGATTTGAGCAAGAGTGGATGGGTGACCTGACTAATTCAAGCCACCTCCGTGAGCATCACCTAGATGCAATGAGTGCTAAGTGGACCATTCGATATCATGAGAGATGGGTTCTATTGAACCACTACTCATGAAACATGGGTCAATGAGTTTGACTCGAAACTACACGGTTGAATCCTGATAGCAATATCATAATTTGACATGCTGTGGAAAAATACCTCCTACTTATCAATTGGTGGAGCTGACTAAATACTGTTATATTTGAAAGTGAAAAATACAATTGTTTCTGCATATGCTAAGTGTTGATTGTATCTGGTTTATCATTTTAAAAGTGACAGTTATGCATTGAGATGAGGAAACAGAGTTTCAAGAAATTGTTTTTCAGTGTTTCACAATCGAATGGAGTACAGGATTGAGCATACAAATAACAAAGCATTTCAATTGCTTTCTTTTATTTCATAAAGTAATTCATATTTACAGAATTTCATTTGATTGCGAGAATTCAAATGATAGTACAAATTTGCATTGAGATGCATTTTTCTTTTCAAAATGAAAAGCATAAGATTGAAATCAAATATCCACACAAGTCATGGATGTAACTATTACAGTGCATCATAAGCATCACACTACACTATGGAAGATGCATAAAAGGAACAATTACATAAGTATAAACATAATCATCATTGCCTGTTGATTGATGGCCGACGCAGAAGTGGTGCACCATTTTGTCTTCTTCGAGCTCCATCGACATGTAGGAAGGAAGAGAGGGATGTTAGAGCTCCGACTATGAATATACCTACATGAACCATCAACGATAATGTAGTATGCTACTGATCATATACTGAAACAATCAAGAGAAGTGCAGAAACATGAGCTGAAGGAGAAACATCAACATGATCATATATTGTTTTATGCTAACATCGTTTGTTTCTTTGTGCAGGTATAGGGAAAATCATGAAGCTGATTATCATTTGAAGACCAAGCATGTGGAGAAAAACGGGCTCCCACAAGGGTAGAGCTCGGCATGCTGCCCCTTATCCATTACAAGTGGGTTGAGATAGAGATTGCAATCATCATATTCATCAAGAAAGGAAATGCAACTGAAAGAGTAAAACAGAATTCATCCATCAAGCCATCAAGCCAACAGTTCATTCATAGCAGTCAAAAATGTTTCTGAAAGCTACAGGTGGATAGTTAATTTAAATCAGCTTGATTAATTCAACTGAGTACATTCATCTCAAACATTGTTGTATGGTTTATGTTCTTTTGCCATAGTATTATGAGTCATCATGTTCATGATATTATGCAAGGTTCAACAGTGTTCTTTCTCTCAATCAAGGATAGTGAATAGGCATACATAATGCCTCAATGAAGAGAATTGTTTCAAATTTTCATTTTAGAGGAGAGCAAGTGCATGGAACAGTTTTGTTAAATGGAGCATAAAAATGCATGAAGAGTGCCAGATAAGAAACAGTGATAGCATCTAATCAATGCATAAACAGTTCAGTCATTTATTAAGTGGTGAAGCAATCAACTTGCTTGTAAGTACAAAATACAGTGTTTAGGTGGGTTAGACACAATCTTTTTGGCTGATAGTGGAATGAAATAGTCCAAAGGTACATTGTTTTTAGAGTTTTTTTTCTTCATTTATCATGTATTTCAAATAGTGGTACAACAAGTAAAAAGTCATTTCCGGAATGAGAAGAGGTTATAAAGAAAATGGTATGAATCAAGGTTTGGAGTGCATCCATGAAGGGCATAATTGTGAGTGCATAGGAGACTAAAGCAAGCAACTAGTCTACAGATTCAATCAAAGAGATTTTTGTGTGTAAAGAGGGTGTGAAATAGCATGATAATGGCACCCACAAGTGCAAACAAGAGAAACATGAAGGATTTTCAAACAAATACAGATATATGGAAGAGGTTTCTACTGAAATGCTGGATGTAATTAAAGTACACAATCTCAGTCAATATATCTATATGAAGGCTTCAGTTAAACTATACAGATTTTCATCAAATACAGTTTACCCACATGGGTATTTTTATGGAGCAGCAAGATATATTCTTCCAGAAACTCATATACCCGAATGAGGGTTATCAACAGTAAGGTGAAGGAAATATGTGTTTCTCATAATATTCTACACCCAGCTGGGGTTTTGCAAAAAAATAAGATTTACATAGTGTTTCCATGGACGAGTTGGAATACAACAAAAAGAGCATCCAGATACACATATTTCTTCAGAAGATATCAAATACCCATATAGTGAAAATGGAGAAAACAAAAAACATGTGGGTCGAGCCCAGTTTTACATGAATAATCAAATGTACAGATTTTTCTTCATTTTCTGAATACCCACATTGGGGTTTCATTTTTAAAGACAAATTTAATACCATTTCCAGGTTACCCATATGGAGATTTCTACAGATAAACAAAATAGATGCTTTCTACTATTTTCAAAGTCACCCATGAGAGGGTTTCATAAGAAGCGATAGAGAGTCTAATAGTGTTTTGAAATCTCATATTGAGCAGATACATGGCGGCTTATATAGACAGAGGAAAATACAATAGTAGAGATACAAGATATAGCCATCTCAAATACCCTAGCCGCGGCCTGTCACTGGTAATTTTTTTGAAACATTAGCTCGAGACAAGCCATTAAGAGTGAAATGCTTGGAAAAGAAAGGCATTTACTTACCCTCATCATTGGAGAAAGACCCACGACCGAGCATTGAAGAATCAAGTAAAAATGCCCAGGTCGAGTTCAAACATGGCAGCCAAATGGTATGGCATCAACAGTAAACACACAGAAACACAGATATGCATCAGAAACAACAATTATGGCCGCAGCTCAAAGGCCAAATCTTGTTCAGAATAGAGCAAATGGGTTCACAAAAGCCACAGGAGATTTGGAGTCAACTTATCACTTGTAGATTCAATAAGAATAGCAACAATGGTACTTGGATCCTCTTCATCAAGTTCGAACTCATGCCTGTCAACCAGTGGGTGAATGGCCACAAAAGTATCAAGAGCAAGCACAGGAAATGAAGAATTCATTAGATAGTTATCTCATGGCCGTGACCAGTGAGGCTTTTATTCCCATCAAAGAAGCCAAGGTATCAAATGGATACAGGAGAAAACGCTTACCCTGAGTTATGGAGGCCAAATATGATCAAATCGAAGAGGAGTGAGCTCGAATCAAGTCTCAAAGCTGAAACCCTAACCTTTACATGGTGGCGGCTCATGTAGAGAATCATTTATCCAAAGTTCACTTTGCAAAATGATGCGAAAAGATAGGGCATTCTTTGCATTTTGTTCATTAGGGTTTTGCTTTACCCTAAGTCGACTTAGGGATTTTCCCTTAGTTTTTTAAAATTATCAATGCCCAAATCAAATACACATAGTGGTGGCCGATTCCTTGTGTTTTTTTTTGAAGGAAATCAACTCCTAAGTCAAAAACATCATAATAAAACTATAATGAGATTTTAATTTTGACTTAGGGTTTTATTTTTTTAATTGATTTTGGAGAAGATCAATTAAAATAAGAATGATATAATCAGTTTTGCCTTGGAGATGAGCTTTCATATTTAGGGCTTATTTTATTTTCAATTGATTTTAAAGAAAATCAATTAGGATATTGATGAGGAGAGTTGTGCTTTGTATATTTTTATGAGTTTTTGAGAAAATTAAGATTTGTAATGGAGATATAAGTTGTATTTTTTTTTGCAAAAGATTTCAAAGCAATCTTTAAATGCAAAAATAGGTCAGATTGAGAAAGTATAAGATCTGCATATTATGTAAAGCAAGGATAAAGCAGATGGTTTTATCTCTTTGCTATTTTTAGCAGATTGGGGTTGAGTTTTTCTTGGGTCAGATTTGAGATTCCTCTTGGAGAGCTAAGTTGTTTATGAGATTTTATGCAGACTTTTGGGACAGTTTTGATGCCTTTTCCTTGAACTTTCTTTGTGAGCTCGGATTAGGGTTTGAGAGAATTATATCTTGAAGAAAACTTAGTTTTTCTTCTTCAGAGTTCATATTTCAGTTTCTTGCTCTCACACATTTTGGAGCTTGTAAACTCATTTTGTACTCAGCTCAGACAGATTTTGGCATACTCCTTCAGTTGAATAAAAACAACATTCCTACTTCTCAATTTTGTGTCTACTTGTAGTTTTAGTTTGATGTTATATTGTGATTTTGTTCACAAAGTCCTTGTTATGTCCTAAGACTGTAATTCTTGATACAAAAAGTTCAAAAATACAGGTTGCATGTTGTATTTGAAATCAGGTCTTCATGCAAATTATTTGTGTTAATTGTTCATGAGAGGTGAGATATTGTGTTTTTCTGAAAGCTATTTGTGAGGAAGAAATCAGAATCATCATTAAATCATTATCAAGTCTTGAAAATCATCTATTAGTCATAGGTTTTAATTTCAGTCATCCTTCTATCCCTTTTCCCAGAAATTACTTAGAAATAATATTCATCATTCGGAGAACCAGCTCACTCTGGAGATTCTCCTTTTGCATAGATCACCCACATCTGAAAAGAGTTTACATGTTTCAACAGATAGTCTGATTTTCTACAAATCTGACAAAGCGTGCATATCTGATTGATAACAATATTCCTAGAAAAAGCGACTCTATTTTGACAGTGACTATCAAAAACCAGAGACAACAATAGTGGTAATTCTAAGCAACAACGAGCAAGTTTTTAGCAATAGCGACTGTTTTGAGCAAAGGTGACTGTTTTGAGCAACAACTGTCTTTGGGAAATAGCAACTATTTTGAGCAATAGTGGTTGTTTTGAGCAATATCTACGGTTGTTTTGAGAAAAAGTTGCTCAAAACAACCTCTATTGCTCAACCTCAAAACTTGCTCAAAACAACCTCAAAAACAATTGTTATTTCCCACAAAACTTGCTCAAAACAACTGCTATTGCTCAAAACAATTGTTATTTCCCAATGACAATCATTGCTCAAAATAGTCACCTTTGCTCAAAATAGTCACTATTGCTAAAAAAATTCTCATTGTTGCTCAGAATTGCCGCTATTGTTGTCTCTGGTTTTTGATAGTCATTGTCAAAATAGAGTCACTTTTTCCAAACTTGACTGCTTTTGCTAGGAATACCAACCGTTATTGATCTAAAGGATTGTCGCTATTGCCCTATTTTCTGGTGCAAATCAAAGACTGATCCAAAACTGGTTAATCTTTCATCTTTTAAGAAAAAAATAGTCAAACCTGCAAAACACATCATATCTGCATCATTCCATCTCCATTTGCAAAAATCAAACACATCAACCTAGTTCTAGGATTCAAAATCAAAACACAACTTGGATTATTCCCTTGCTCTTGATTTCTAAGATATTAACATTTGCTTGCACCTCATGGCTAGTTCAAATAGATCTCCAAACATATCCTCTAGAGAAACAAAGTAAAATATTGGTCCAAGTATACTACACTTTGAGTCCCAAGATTAGCATCATCTCAAAAACATCCACCAAACATCACTCATACTTTAGGGTCTTAAGCATTGCAATCCATAGCAAACCATCAACAACCTTTGACCAAAAGGTTTACACACATCATTTCACCAAGAAACAAAATCTCAAACATGTCAATATCAATCCATCACCCAAATCCAATTCCACTCTATACACCCATGGGATCATCATATACTACAAATGTTAAAGATATATCTACTATGGATTCCCCTAACCAAGGTTTTGGAGCTTCTTGTCACATGGCAGATTTCAATCAAAATCCTCATCCATATCAAAATCACTCTAATCAAGGGTTTCAAAATCACCACCAAGGACAAAATATACAACATCAAATCACCCTAAATTCACTTGAGAAAATGGTTGACGCACTTGAACTAAATCAAAATACGACGTATCATCAACATGTTCAACGCCAAGACACTACATATCAACAAGAAAACATCATTCCACAAACACCTCAATATCCACATCACCAACACTTCCAATATCATCAAAAAATTGATTCATACCAACAATAAAGTATGTTTCCACAACATCAAGTCAATCAACAACATCAATGGCCACAAAATCAAAATCAGATCACCCAACATCAAAATCAATTCCATCAACAATATCAACCCCCAAATCAGCAATATCCACATCAAAATCATCAACTACAACATGATCAAGATCATCAATCTCAAAACCAACAAGAAATTCCATCTCAAATACAAAGTTCATCTCCACCACAACAAGCCTCACAATCCAACCACACTACTAAAAGTACATACACTCCTTTAGGGGAGCCAATTGAGGGGGTGTTAAACACATTAGTCAATGCTAAACTTATCACACTTCCAAAACCATCACAAAGTGGTAAACCTATCATAAAATTCTCAGGGTACAATGACAAGGCCTATTGTAAATACCATGGAGAAAAAGGTCACGATGCATCAAAATGTTCTAAACTCAAAAATCTCATCCAAGACCTTATTGATCAAAGATAAATAGCTATTGAAGACAACATTCAAGGTTCAACTACTAATGATAAAATTGACAATGTCTCAACCTCAAAACATGAAAACAATGATCAAGATCTATCTACCACTAATCACATTGAAGATGTCTTTACATCTCCTAGTGAGCAAGAAGGCATACATCAAGACTGTCAAAATCGTCTGTTTTGAGCAATAGCAATTATTTTTAGTGCAAGAGCGACTATTTTTAGTGCAATAGCGGTTCAAACGTCAAAAGCGGTCCAGAAAAGTGCAGTAGCGGTTGGAAAAAGTGCAACCACGATCAAAACTCTGGACATAAGTGGTAGAAGTGTCAATAGCGGCCCTGTTTTCAGTTTTCTAGTTTTCATTTTTTGGGCAAGTGTGCAATTGTTGATGTTTTGGTTGATCTGATGTTTTGAGAATTTCGCAAGTGATATAATACAAAACAACAATCAAAAACTATTTGACTCTAAATTTCTATCTTGTTTAAGCAAGTTTCCTTCCACAAAAGCTCAAAGTTTGTGAAAGTCAAGATACTAAAACCATAGTTCCCAATGTTGACTTTGGTCTAAAATGTGACTTGAAATGTGTTGTACCCAAACCAATTTTTTTGCTTCATTAAGGAATTTTGCTTAAAATGGTTTAAACCTTGTAAAATGATGTCAAAACATAGTTTTTGGGCAAACCAAGTATGGATTTTGAGTCAATTTGGTGTCAAGAAGATACTGGTGAAATTTGGAAAAATTGAAAATTATGGTTTTAAACACCCTGTTTCAAGTCGCGAAACCTTAAAAATTGAAACTTGTTAGAATTGGCTGAAATTAATTTTGATCGGCTTATTTCACATCACGATCATAGTGATGAAGTCAATTTCAGTTAAAAGTCAGTTTAAGCCTAGTGGGTAGTTTTCAAATTTTCAGGAGAAAGCTAGGATCTTCGAGGTCATCAATGGTAGTTGGCCAGTACCAAGTGCTAAAATCTAAGCCTGAAACTCAAAATAGAAGATTCTATGATGAAGGATGCTGAAAAAGATGCTTCACGATGGAGGGGATTTTCAATGGCGAAAAGTGCAAAAAATATTGTCTGGAAACTCTTCACTTTGTAACATGGGAGACGCTTGCACAATCAAGGTGCAAATCAACTTTACAGTGTCTGTACATGTGAAAGTGGTGAAATATAGTCACACACACGCATTAGCAGTAGTAATGCTTCTATGTGGTCAACTCAGCAGCCAACACGGTTTTCGTAGAGCACGAAATGGAGGAAAATATCAAGTCCAAAGCAAATCTGCACCCCTGTAGCTCAGGGGCGCACTTCAATTTGGAGACTCAAATTTAGTTGGTTTTGGTTGCAGATAAATTCATTCTCTTCAGAATTCAGTCAGCTTTCCGGAAAGCTATCAAGAAAGTCCATTCGAGTTGCAGAACTCCGGCAATCGAAGGCAGAAGTGGAAGGTATGAAGAGTTCACACATCACAGAGAGTCAAATTTGCAGTTTTTGCACCCCTGTAGCCCAGGGGCGCCCTTGAATTAGACCTGTCAGATGAATGAATTTGCAATTTTTGTTTCCAGGGGATCTTTTCTAATTCAGCCTAGCTCCGCGATGCATCAGTTTGCAAGATCATCAGATGTGTTGAGTGAATGTGGTAGTTGTTCCAGCAAGCATGTAAAACAAAGGGTAGATAAAAGTGAAAATATCAAACTGTACCTCTACAGGCCAGGGGCGCCTAGCCTTTTGGCCAGCTAGATGAGGTTTTTAGCAGTCGTTGTCTTCACGAGACCTATGTAGAATCCTCCTAGCTATTCAGTGAATCCGACCGTCAGCCCTCAGGGTTTGTCAGTGGCCTGTGAGTGAAGGATTAGTGGAAATTACTGAAGAATGAAAACAAGCAAAAAAATGGCTAAGTATAGAATTTACATACTCCCTTGGAAAAGGTGCCCTTCTATTGGAGGTCTTAGAAGCAGTTTTGTCGCTTCATCACTTCTAGGAACATCTCTTCTAAGTTGTTGCAACTTCGTGATGGGATCAACGACGTGCGCATCAGAGCAATCCAACTCCCGGTGTCAAGGGTCAAAGTAGAGCATTCGCGTGAAAGTTGCAATTTGCAAAATCATTCTCAAAATGGTAATTGCACCTTTGCAGCCCAAGGGCGCCCTTGCTTTTGAGGGACTTAAATTCACTTTCAGACACTCTGCATTCAGTCGTTGTTTGCAGAATTCTTCTAGCTACGCGATGGATTCAACATCCAGTCAACGAGAGTCATCATTCACTGATAGCGGCAAATTGAAGCACAAAATGGCAAAACAGAGAAATGGTTGTCTGGTGGCCTGTATATTATTTTAATAAAAGGTGACTTTTATTTTGAGGCACGAGATGTGGTTTTTAACACTTGCAGCTCCCACCAGACATTTCATCAAAGTAGTTTTGGCTACGCAATGGATGTGTCAGCTCAGTTCTAGCATCAACCGAGCATCCAAAAATCAGAGCTCAACAGAGGCGACTATGACATTTTCAACAAGCTACAAAATAGGAAGTTAGCTAAAAATCTCTACTTTTGATGGGAGATGCTTGGAGAGACAAAATTGGACTTTTTCAAAATCAGTAAAATATTCTAAGCAAACCCAGAAGGATAGATTTCAGTTAACTCAATAAAATAATATTAAATTTTCAATTTCAGCATGTCAGCTTTAATGGGGCAATTTTCCTCAATATTTTAATATTGGCGCCTATCTTTGAGACTCATTTACAAATTCGCATGTTGAGTGAGACTAAATATTTTAATATTTTAAATATTTTGAAACTCCAAGTTAGTTTTTGTTGAACGAGGTGGGGTCCAATCAGATAATTCCTTTTGAAATCAGGGTTTCTTCTTGCAGTTGGCGCCATTAACTTCGAATTTCTTTATTTATTGCAAGATGGCGTCCATTTCTCTCTCAACAGGTTGAAGAGCAAGCGAATGTTCTTCATTGTGCAAGCAAATTTTCTCAACAATCAACATTCGAAGGCACTACAGATATTATTTTTCAGATTTCCTTGTAGATACAAGTCCAAATTAATCAGCAGACTTCAGACAAGCATGGCGAGTTTTGCAGAAGGAGAAACATAAAAAATTCTATCCTTTGTCTTAAATTATTCTATTCTCATCTTAGGTTTTCTTCACATGTCCAAGATTTGGCGACTTTGGACAATTTTGATTATCTGGGTTGGTTGTGCATGACTTTCTCTACAAAACCCATGTGCTAGAATTTTTCAGAAGAAATCGCCTCAAAGCTTCAATTCTCGAAGCTTTGCTTTTCTCGATTGAAATTCCTTTCCATGGTAGAGTAAAATTCAATATTTTTTAAAATAGAGGATCTAGGTTGTCTTAGAATCATCTTCTAAACAAAACCCATATTTCAGTTTTTCTTAGAAAAATTGCCCCCCGCAGCCCCTGCTACCCCTAGTCGTTTTTTTCAGAAAAGCTTTTGCATGTCAAGCTAAACGGTGATTTTTCACAATTTTTATGTTGTGGGTTGTCTTAGAATCATTTTCTACACAAAACCCATGTCTTAGAATTTTTGGTGAAAATTGCCATCCGATAGGGTATTTTTAGCCTCATCAGGTAACGATTTAGCTTTCTGGAGAAAGTTGTCAGAACATAGTCGATTTTACAGTCAAAGGCAAGTTTTTCATAATGCAGTACAAACAAATCAAATTCAAGACCAAGTCAATCTTGGTTCATGACTTCATCGGAACAGTTGACATGGATTTGCATAAAGTACTTCTAGAGGCTATCTTGGATCCAATTAACATAAATCATGCAATACTTCAAAACATCCAAGAATTTGGGTTGCTAGAGGCAACTTCACTCCCTATTTCAGTTCAATGCATATAATTCATGATGTCTTGTGTCAAGCATTACAATTCTACTACTCTATAAATTCAGTTAGTAGATGAACGGTTGATTTGTAATCTCAAGCCCTAGGACATTGAGAGGTGTTTTGGTATTCCTCAACATCCAAATTGTTTGGTCATTACCATGGATCAGTGTGAAAGAGCATTCAACGGTGATAAGGACATATGCCAGAGAAAAATGGCAGAAAGGTGGTTGAAACAGAAGAAAACTAAATTGCAACACAATGTGGGTCGTGGAGAGTTCAAGGATGAGTACACGATTTTAATCACTCTTCTTAATCAGCGGCCCTGACACACAAAATTATATGACACTCTTTGGGCTGATAAAATCACTCCCAAAAGAGCGATTGACACTTCACCCTTTATACTTTTGTATGGTACAGAAGCAGTTATGCCCATCACGTTGGAGTTGTTTGCCTTACAGCTGGCATCTACACTGGAAGATGAAGAGTTCAAAGATCCTATTCAAAAGCGGATGTTGTACTTGATGAAACTTGAAGAGGAAATGGTGGAGGTTGTCGACAGAATCACTCAGCATCAAGAGCGAGTGAAGAATATTTTTGATAAGAAGGCTCGTCAAAGAGACTTCGAAATCGGAGATCAAGTCCTATTATGGGACAAAAGACACGAACCTAAAGGAATGCATGGCAAGTTTGATTCCTTATGGTTGGAGCCTTTTAAGATCCATGAGTCAAGGGGACAGAACACATACATGCTCTCATATTCAAATGGAAGGTTTCTCCCGCTTCCTTATAGTGGGAGATATCTCAAGCACTTCAATCCTCCAGGGGAGGAGTGACCTTTTGTAAATAATTTTATTTATGCTTTATCGTTATGTCATAATGTGTTTCCTTGTTTTGTATTAATCTTCATTTCGTATGACCACTTTCATCAAATTATGTAGGTGCTTGTCAAATCATATTGTTTATTCTTCTCAACAACATCTTATAGCAAGGGAAGAAATAGTTGGAGAGAATTTCATGAGTATAAAAAAAAGTTTAATAAGAAAAATCTCTCAATATCACCTATAAAAGTTATTAGTATCTCTTAACGTAAAGGTAGATCTCAATTTAGTGGGAGATTGGTTAAATAGATATTATGTGTTTATCTCTATGATCTTATTACAATTTTCTAGGACAGAGAATTTAGAAGAGATATCACAAGTAACAATGCAAGAGCCCAATTTTCGGCTCTCATACCAAATGTGATGTCACTTTTTCTCCAAAGTTATTTAAGTATTAGCAGTGGATTTAATGTAACAATACTAGAGTTAATACAATTTATAATATGCAGTATTATCAAAATAAATGTGAATTAATGTAAACTACAGACATGTGACAAATAAATAATCAACATAGTAAATGGAATAACACCTCCACATAGATTAATCATATTAACACCAAATCATATAGACAATGTTCTCAATATTATTGAATCAATGGTTCTCAATACTTATCTTAAAGTCATGGAAAGACTGCTATCCGATACTTAGAGGAAATCTGACACTAAGAGGAATGGTTATGGACTTGGGTTATTTCCCGACACAAACACCTCTGAAGGAACATGTTCTTGCACAAAACCAAACAAGATGCTTCTTAGCATCTACATAGCATGCTCCAGAGTACAAGTACTCAACATGCAAAACAACCCTGGTCAGGACAATCCCGGGTGCACTCTGTACCTCGAGTTGGACACACTCTGTGTGCCATGAATGATTTATATATCCTTTTAAGGGGTGGTTTCCAAACCATCACACCCTTTCACAATAGGTTGTCTTTTAATAATTATTTAAATAAATAATTATTCTTCTCTTTTAAAGAGTGTTTATACATATTCTTTATTAATCTCTTTTTTAACCAAAGGATCATAATATCCTTTGTTTTCTATCTCCCTTTTTAATTCCAAATGGTTATTTATATATTTCTCTTCTCTTGGGGAAAAAGTCACATAACAAATAGTCCAAGCTATACTATCATCTGAGCTCCCATTGCAAGGGGGAGTAAGAGACATCCCCAAGGGAAGAACATCAACACCCAAGAGGGGAAAAGGACTACAAGGGGAAAGGCAAGCTCCAACCACGAATGAAACTGGGGCTGGAGTAGGAACAAGCGTAGGAGAAGGAGAAACGATCAAAGGAGGAGAAACACCAGCAGGGCCCATAGGATAACCTAAGTTTGAGCCAAGAGTAGGATGCTCTTCAAAAGCCTAGAAAGAAGCATCCTCAGAAGAGACAAAAGTCAAGACAATCAGAAGATCATCGTTAGCATTCTTCCACCAAGTACTCGCATCATTATGATGAGAGAACAAGCCAAATCCAAGCGATCAACAATGAAACAACGACGACACCTGAATGGAAGCCCCTCAAAATCCAATAGTTGGTACAATGGTCGATCCCCAACCAACAAAACCACCTCCTCATGAAGAGGCGAAGAGATGATATCCACTAGAATGCGGGCAAAGGTCAAATGCCCCATGAAGGAAGTGGATTGATCAACCTTAAAAAACAACCAATAGAGTTACCAATGGCCTCAAAACAAGTCTCTTCCCAAAAATAGAGGGGAAGATTCAGGGGTCTAACCCACACCGGATGCACATTGAGTGGTTCAGTGAGAGGGTTGAAGGAAGCAGTCCAAGGTTTGAGCGAGAGAGTGTGCTCTCCCCAAGCCCACAGCTAACCCAACACCAAACAACAGTTTTCGACAAAAGCAAAAGTAGCAACAAAGAAACCTTTAGCACAAGGGAAGAGTTCAATCTTACCATCCACTAGAGACCTCCAAGAATCCAAAACCCACTTGTGTAAGTCAGAAAGAGAGGGTCGGAGATTCGAAAACCGACACACCAAACCTTACCTCTTGTAGAAAGTCACATTCTCAGCTACATCCTCCCCACAAACCACCATTGGAGAAGGTTTGGCACTGGGGAGAGAGCATACCTGAGGGGGGCGAACAAGAGCAGATTTGGCCACCTGTGAGAAGCTATGAGAACCCGTAGGGGCAACAAATCCAAAGGGGGTGCGAGGGAGATGAGCTCGTAGGGAGAGCAGAAGCCAAAGAACCCTACCCAGCTGGAGAAAGTAGGCCACAAGCTCTAGAAACCCACTGAAGACCGCCTAGCTGTCAAGGGATCACACTCTACACCTAGCAAGGAGGAAATAAGTGCATGTGAGGAGGACACGACATGCATGAGAGGCTCAACAAACTCAGAAAGGGTGGTAGCAGAAGGGTGCCCAAGTGTAGGAAAATCCATCGCCAAAGAAGTAGCAGAGCCATGCATAGCAGGAAAGTGGTCGACACCTAGAACTAGAAGGGGTGAAGATGTGTGGGCGACAGGAGCAGGAGACTTCATCATTTTTTTAAAGAGAATACAAAGTTGACATTTGTGGTTGTTATTTCCAATTGTTGAAACACATTAAATGGGTTAAAGAGTTGCGCTTCTCAATTCCTATTGACTTGATGTTTTCTTCTTTCAACTAAAGCCCTAGTTACTCTTGCAAAGCTTACTCTTGAGCTACTTTGAATTGATTATTTGTAATTGTAATGTTTCAGCTATGTGTTGTGGGAACATTGTAATTCAAATTTGTAGTCACATTTCAGGTCATAGACTCAAGATGTGGCTCTTGATTGTGGCCTTCTATCATCCTCCTTTTAGACCTGGTAAATACTTAGATTGCATTGAAGGAGCTAAAGAAATACAAAAAACATTTACAAATATTTTTTCCTGTTCTTCTATCCAATAAAATAATAAATGTTTTAAGCCAATCTCTTCTTCTTGTTCCAAGGAAATCTATTGTATTTGGACCATGAGAACAACAGTTTCCACCCTTAAGGATTGAAGAGGGCTTCTAGTAGTGAAACCCCTTACATAGTTGCATCTTGCCTTTGTGCGATAATATTTTGTTGTAGGTTACCCCTTGACTAAGTTTTAGACATCTAAGCAGAATTATAAGGAAAACAACAAATATTGGTATCTTCTATTAATTGTTTTGTCTTGGGACAAGATCTCTTACAATATTTAACAAGATTTGTTGTAATGGTGTATCCACCAGGATAGTTTGATTTTGTGGCTGCATCTAGGATTGATTTTAAACCTAGATTTAGTTCTAATAGTGAGGTTGGTTATGGTATCTATTTGGCTAGTACTAAGGTCTTGGGCCTTGATTATTATGGTATAAAGGTCTAGGGTATGTAGCTTTTTTCCTTTTCAAATTAACAAATTTCATTTTAAAATATTCTAACCATATTCTTCATGTCATCTCTCTAAAGAAGTTATAGGTGTAGACATATGATTAGAGGGATAAACATGCATGGATTGGGGAGTGGAGGGAATGAGGTAGGAGCATTAGCAGAAGGAAGGCTTGTGCTATCAACTTGCACTGGGAGTGATTATTCTGGAAATATAGGCAAGAGTGGCCTTAGTGGCAACTATCCTACATCTATAAGGTTGCTCTTTGCTCAAACCACTAAATCATGTCACAAATAGGGATTGCCCTTTGAGTGACTAAGGTATTATTTAAATATATTAGTTAAAATCTTTGAGATATAACACAAATGTCATATTAGTCAATGATCATGCAAATGCAATATCCTTTCCCAAGTTTTATTAGACCTAATGTTGAAGTCGATCATAGCTTTCTAAGGTGCTCTTTTTGTGGTGATGAGTCATTGTGAAAACAAAGAATTGTCTCCTTTTTCTTTAAATCTATCAAAAATTGATCTCATGTTGCAATGGAATTGAGGTTGAGCGATTGATGCCAATCTAAAGCATTACCCTTAAATGAGGCCACAAGTAACCTCAAAAGCAATTTTTTGGTCTATGGCAAAATGCATAATGTAGATGTCTACCACATTTTGCAAATGGTTAGTTGGAGTTCTAAAATCCTATCTAGTGAACTTCAAGAGGGATTTAAGAGCATTACAAAGGATGGATCCCCAACTAGTGAGTGCAACTAAAGGGATCAATGGACTATCGTTATTCTAATTTAAAAAGTTCTTATGGAATTCTTGGTGTGCTACCATCGGACAAGAAGGTGACGGAAGTGGGGTTTGATGAACAATTCTCCTTTTGAGAGTGATAACCAAGGGTTGAATTAGAATCTAAGGATTGGTAGCTATAAAATATCTATTTATGAGCCTCTTGCTCATAAAACCAAACATAAACTAGTTTATCATGGTTCGTTGGGTCCTACCGAGTGTACCAAAACTATTGACATTCAAATTTACACTTTCTTATAAACCCACACTTATATAGGCATCATACAAGAGAATCCTACAAACATGGGACATTGTTTGTGGGGAAACCTACAAGATTTTAGAAGCCATCTTTTCATGGAATTTTCAATAAGTTGTCAAAAACTTTGTAAGGAGAAAGGGAGAGAACTAAAGAAAATACACAAATAATGAAACTAATCTAAGCAAACATTCAAGATCTATTTATTGAATAAGATAATTATTTCCCAACCATATTATTTGCACATCAATAACATAAGACTCAAACTTAAGCATTATAACACACATAAGAGACCTTTTTGAACAATTAATTAAAAGGGCAAGATAAATCATTACTTCCTATATTAATCACTAATCGTGCACAATTACATATCCATAAATCCCTATTAAAAACTAAACTTAAGGCTACTAAAATTAAAAAGCATATGAGAAAATATTAAGCCTGCAAGCTTTGCATAGCATGAGCATACTTAATACCTTCTAATAAAAAAAAGAGCACATAGCTCTTCTTTTATACATTAAACAAAATGCCCAAAAAATAAAAATTTGAGAAATGTCACTATAGAAAGAGAGTGTTCATAATTTTACATGCATACTACCACATAACTTTGCTTTGACTTGATTTGACCTAAATTCTTGCTTGAAAATAGATAACCATGACACAAAATTTGACATAATGCTCCTTATCACTTGAAGTTGCTTGGATTTCCAATCCTTTGAATGCAATACTTGCTTAAAAAAGAACAAACTTGTCAATTAAATAGCGCAACACTATCTATTGATAAGTCTAATCTTGACTTTGATTGTGACAATCATCAAATGGAACACTTTGTGGAAGAGTGGATGGTGTAGAAGCTAGCTAGTAGGTCCTACCTTTGAACTTCTTCCACCAATGGTGCAACAAAATTGCATTGTTAGTCTTGAAATAATTTGAAGATGTGTGGGCATGGCATGTGTCTTGTGAGTACATTGTCTTCCTTTTCATTGGTTTGCAAGCCCATTGAGAGAAATTAGGGCCCCAAAAAAAGTGCCAAGTTGGATTGCTTCTAACCAATGGCTCATCAATATGGAGTCGTGAAACTAACAACCTTTCATAGATGCACAAGGGTGCCATCTATCTTACAAATGTCACATTCTTTTCCTTTTGTTACATATGTGCCAAGAGAATGGAGGGTGCCACTAAAAGGTTGTTGTGAATACATAGGCCAATAGTGCATCAATATTGAGCTGTCAAACTGACAAGTTCAAAATGATGCACAAGTTTTTGATCTTAAAAAAGAGCAGATGGTTTTGAAACATTTTATTCTATATCTTCATTATATGGAGACACACCAATGATAGCATGCAAACATTATCCAAAAATGCAATAATATTTATTGTCAGACAATATTTTGGAGGTGTAAAACAGTGCCATGTGGGTAAGCTAATGTCATTGCTCTTTTTCTTTTATATTGTGTGAACAAAAGGGTTGTTTGGTTGATGTGGAATTACTAGCCAATGGCACATAAATATTGAGTTAGATTAACAACTTCAATATGATGTGTGATCCAATGATGTTAGAAAATATAGAATGAATATGAATTGTTATGTCATGTCTTTTGTTGCCCCACGATAATCCTCCAAAAATCTTAAAGTCTCTAAACCTAAAGCCAAAAATCCCAAAGGGATGATAAATGCCATTGATTGATAAAATCATGCGAAAACAACAAACCTTCTCAAACCTAGGCAAGAACATACAAAACACAAACTTTATTAAAAGGTCGGGGCTACATGAGAAGTGCATGAAAAAGTCTTGCTCACAAAGGAGAAATCAATTGAATCGATCCAAGCATGGAGAAACAAATGCTCTATAGAGCCCTAGCTAAAGAAGTGGAAACATCCTCATCACCTCACACCAAGGACACCTCAACAATTAAGGATGAGAAGGCACTGACTAAGGCTTTTTCCTTCCACAACTTTGGATTCATTTGATTGATCATGCAACATGCAACAACATATCTTACTTTGTGCCATTTTAGGCACACCACGAAAGGGTATCCACAATCAAATTGTTGCATGCATTCAGTCGACTTAGAAGATAAAATGATTGAAGAAAGAAGCATCTTATCAAGAACATCCACATTAACATGAAATCTAATGAACAATAGATGTTTTATTGATTTGGTCACTAAATCAAGAGCAGTGAATTTTTCAAGGGAATTAGGTATGCTCTCTTAAACCTCCCAATATTCCAAAGGTAGCGTAGGAAACCTAACCCAAACAAGGACCTACCAAAAGAATTTGTCCTTAGGATCAAACCCCAAATACCATTTTTTGAAGAACAAGCCAACTCTACCAAGCAACTATGGTCCATCTATGAGAGTCTAAGCACAATCTTCGTGATTTGAGGAGATCAAGAAGAATCCCATAAACCAAGTTGAGATTTCAATCTAGCCACTAAGCCTCTATTTTCTACAAGCATGATTTCTAAAAGCATCTATATTGAGTCTAGCTCCTAAAAACGTGCCAACAAGGGAATTACTTAAGCTAGAAGACCTTTCAATAGTAAAATTATGTATATTGAGCACAATACCTTTGCAAACCCCACCTCAATCTAAGGGAAGAGTATAACTAGCCAAGCCTTTGATTGCATCCACCCAAGATTTCGATGACAACTCCTAGATCAAAATTCTTGACAAAACCCAAGCTAAAATCGAGCCCCTCATCCTTCAAGTCAATAACCAATGATGAGGGCACCACAACATACCTAGTAATATCCTCATGGCTAAGATCAACATTAAAATGAGCTAGTGGCCCCAAAGGAACCTCACCCACAATAGTCAACCCCTCGCCAAATCATGATGCACCAAATCCACAAGATTTGTCCACATCAAAGCCAAAAGAGAACAAATTGCCCCTTCAAACACCCTTACTTCAAGCACCCTTAGGTCCACATAAGCCAACACAAGAGGCAAACCCTACATAGATGCCATTGGGACACCTAATCTTGCTTGTGGGGTCAAGGTGGGGAAGAAAACCCTACAAAGATCTCTCCTTGAGCCTAAGGAGGCAAAAGCCCTTCTAACCTTCATCAAAGCAAGCCCTAACAAATTACCAAACACAACAATAGGAGAAGAAAGAGAAGCATGATGCTCACAAGCTAACTAATTGGTTTCCAACCAAGGATCCAACAAATGCTCTTCCTCCTCTAATATCATTGCAATTCTGCTCGACTTTTACTTGATTGCCATCTGTATCTTCATTGTCATTTGTCTCGTCCACAGCTTCCTGATTTTTCCCACTCTACTCTTAATTAAAAAACCTTTTCACACTATTTTAACTTCTATACTATTTTAGCAAATCTCTAATTATAGCCCAATGTGTTATTTTTAGATCATCTATCTACAAATCCCTTGACATGCAAGATGTGATTCAAGTGATAACTTGTCATATTTCATATTGTTAGCCAAACTAGTAGTCACATGGTTTTTATTTTTATTTTAATGGATTTCAGAATAAAACTTGCATTGCAAACAATCAATTCTTAGAATAGTAGCAAATAGTTTATTTATTTATTTTCATACAATAACTTTGCAAACATTATAAATAAGTGGCATTTGTGCTTAGATTTGAAATGGTAATTTTCACATCTACTTGTTAAAATTGCTATTCAATAAAATGGTTAATCCAAAATTTTATGTTTATTCAGTAGAACTTATTATGTTTATCTTGTTTTTGAATTGTTATTCAAATGATTTGTTGTGTGTTAAGGAAATTTAAATTGTTTTTAGCAAGTTTGCAAGTTTTATATTGCAGATTTGCTTTAAAGTTAAATAAAGATTGTGACTTTGTACTAATCTCTTAATTTAATTTATTGAATCATTCATGTTCTTGTGTTTTAACATATTCAAACATTTTGTAGACTTATACTATTCAATCTTTTCTTTTAGTTAAACAACATAAAAGTTAAGTTGTATAATTTATTTTAAATCAAAAAGTATAAAAATCTTTCATCTTGAGTTGAAGAGCATCTCTGCCTATTGCCTTAGGTGAATCTAAAAAGTTAGACATTGAATTGTATTCATTATAAGTGTAAATCACCCTAGAAAAGTATTGTAAAGATTATAAATAGTAAACAAATTGTTTACACTAGACTAGTTTTTGTTTTACAAAGAATCTTCCTCTCTAATTCGAAGAACAATTCTACAACAAATTTGTTCCAATTTGTCACATTGAAAGGTGCTAATTAAAAGACTAATAGGCAATAAGAGAACTTTATTTTTTTAACTTTTGCTCACTACTTGTTAGGCTAATGACAAATCATAGTTTTATTTAATAAATGAACAAAAGCACGCCTTTTAATAAGACATCTTGAAAAAACAATTGATCATGTAGTGACATGTAAGATGTACAAACTACATGCCTTGATGCACATGTTTTGGGTTGACTTTATTTTTCAACAAATACTTAGTTAATGTGGGTACATTATTGATGGATTGGACCCCAAACACTAGGTTTAAGCAATTAACTCGCCAATGGCATTGTGATAAAACTTTCAAGGAAATTTCAATTACAATTTAGGGGCTTGTAGGGTGAAAAGTTAGCCTGCACAACTACTAAGTCCTCTTCCCTGTAGCAAAATAAAATGGATACCAACACTAGCACTTCAATTGTCACTCCAAAGAAAACAAAATGGAATGTTCTTGATCATAACATAGTAAAAAATAATTCATGCACAATATTGTAAAATAAGGGTTCTTTGGCTCTGCTCTTTTCACTATGTCGGCTTCACAACTTGCGGATTCCTCTTGTGTGATTTGCTATCTCCACGGATTTGTGATGGTGGCATGTGAATAAGCTATGGTGGGGCGAACATGGGGACGCTCGCACTTCCTCTCCTCTGAGAGACCTTGATGCTATGGTGGGGCTCAAAGAATTTGTAAACCCTCATGCCCACATTTCGTCCATGCACTGCCCTTTGCATTCTAATGAAGCCCTAATCTGCATGGATACACCCAAGATCTGTGATGAAGATTCTAAAGAGGGGGTGAATCATGGATGCAAAGCTTCTGAAAACCAAGCTAGGGTTTATGTGATCCCCAAAATAGGGGAGAGACTCACTACCTAGGATGCTCGCCCAAAGCAATCCAATGCCTTGGCAAATTGTTCAATCGTAGACCTTTCCAAACCCCTTAGATAGGTCACCTCTTCCCCTATTCTCAAATTTGGCGAGGATATTATGAAAGAAGTAATAGAGAGTGAGCAATTCTTCATGGCTAATGAGCTGATCAATCAATTTAATTGCCTATGACCTTGCATCCCAGAGCTGCACAGGTGGATTGTTGAGGCATGGAAGTCAATGTTGATTGGCAATCTAGAGGTATACCCTTGTGCTAAGGGTTTTTTTGTTGCAGTTTTCAACAGCAAGAAGGATCAAGATGCCATTTTGAGAGAGTGATGGATTTGGGGGCAACATTTGCTCCTCCTCAAACCCTAATATCCCAATTTTAATCCTCTTTCTGAATCATTCAGAGTAAAACCGTTTGGGTCTATCTCCCAAACCTTCCACTGCAATTTTAGTTTGATTCATGCTTTGGAGCAATCAGTAGTACCTTAGGTGATTTTTTGGCGGTTGACAATGATGCTTTTGATTTCACCCACACAACCTTTGCTCGCATATTAGTTGATATGGATACTTCCAAGGATCTCCCTGCAGAAATAACCTCAAAATTGTCAATCCTTGTTGGAATCAAATAGGGGATCCTACTCTTAAGAGTGTTACATCTAGGGCCAAGGAGCAGTTAATCAGGATCACCAAAACTAAGCAAGAAATGGTGACTTTAGAATAGAGGAACAAGATTTGTGTCACTAGCTACCCTAGAGAAAGGCGATCTTAAAGATTGTGTTGATAGCCCAAAAGGCAATGAGCACAACATAGATTCTCAACCCAAACAAGGCTAGACAAAAGTCTAGAGGAAGATCTCCCCTTCAAAATCCACACATCAAATGAAGTTAAGATCAGCCACGAAAGAGAGAAATTCCTGAAATTTAAAGCAATTTGATATTGTTCTCCATGTTAAGATGGGGTGGTTAGATCCACAACAATAATTTTGGTAGATTTATCAGCACAGGTGAATTAGTAACAGGTTATGCACCCCTTTCTTGGGCATGCAAGTTATCAATTTTTTCCATCTTAATTAATTTTATGGGGTATGGCTCCTTTATGCCTAGCTTAGCTATCAAAAAAAAGAAAACCAAAACAAATATATGCCTCAAAACTCCCCAAACAATCAAAACAGCTGTGATTTACAAGAATAAGAAAACTCAGTCTAGAATAACAATGGGAGTACAATCTATGAATTAATAGTAATGTGACTAAGTGGGATAGACAATTACCTGAAATTGTCACTAAAAAATGCATATACTTGATTAATAAGTAATGTATTTGTGGATTTAGACTTAACTTTCATCAACCGAACAAATTAACTATGCATAACAAGATACAGCCAATTGAACATCTTTGTTTAACTACCAAGTGGTGCAATAGGAACTACATTGCAAGTGCAAAAAATGTGATTAAACCTGACATAAATGCAAGCTTCTGATAACAATTGTAGATCTTATACATAGTTCTACCAATTTACAGGTTCCCATTTAATACAGGCCAAAGTGCAATTTGAACAATATTGATATATCAAGCTGATAGCGATAATCAAGAATATGCTTTAGAATTCAATTGCTGAAGTGAAACCCTTTTACTAGGCTACCAAACAAATAATACTCATAAACAAGAACTGAAATGCAAATTATTCATGAGCTACTGTTTCTCTCTCGTTACCCCTGTGTTGGTACTTGTAGCATTTTTCTCCATTTCTCGTTTCTTTGCCCGTTCCATTTTCCTTTTGCGCCATTCCTCCAAAGCTTCACAGAAATAAAATCATTTTAACACATGCGCTACCATAAACCTGAGTGAAAGGCATTCACATATCTTGTAAACCTAGCAAGATAAATTTGTCGATTTTGCAAATTTCTAAAACCTTTAACATAGAGATGTTAAGCTCTGCCATCTGAAAACTAAAGTAATTTTAAACATTAAAGAAAAATACAGATGAAATTTTCAGACAATAAGGAAAGAAAAAATCAGGCTAAAAGACACCTGCTCCACTGTATGGAAATCGAACATGTTCACAACATAGATTAAATTATCAAGTCGACATCCTAAAGGATTGAGGATTAATAATTGGTGGAACCAAACACTCCCAACCTGCATTGAAGCCCCTGCTTTGAAAAATTTAAGTGTCTTGAACCCAACTACATGAAAGTTGAAACAGCTTAACACAATTCACAAACCTTTTTTGGTATTGAAAAGGAATAGAAAGTGAAAACATTTGGACATTGATTCTAAGGGAGTTTGAAAACCCAAATTCAACAATGACAGCTGTAAACTACTGTGTATGGTGCCTTTTGGAATCCCATATAGTTAGGGCAACAATATTGAATGATTTTCTTCATATAAATCTATCACAACAGCCTCTAAAATTTGGTTACCATCAAGAAATTAGTAAATTTATTTACAGAAATGAGTAGAGTACCTGCATCCAAATCAGGGCTAAAACATAAATCGAAGGAAGTTAGGGACACTATAATGAAATTACTATATCACATGAACAGAAGACTATATTTATAAATCAATCCAATACACTACTATATTTACAGAAATGAGTAGAGTACCTGCATCCAAATCAGGGCCAAAACATAAATCGAAGGAAGTTAGGGACACTATAATGAAATTACTATATCACATGAACAGAAGACTATATTTATAAATCAATGAACAGAAGACTATATTTATAATAAACAGATCAACACAATATCAGTGAAATGAAACACTTCAAGTGGACAACCTCCACCATTACCTCCTATTTATAGCATAATTAGGCTATGGTGACCCCATAATCTCAACTAGCCCAAATACTTTACAATTATTAAGTCTAAAAATTATCAAGTTAGACATTATGTGCACCACAACTCGATCACTCCACAACCTTATACATCCAATAGACTAAGGGTGTTACATGCTCTCCCTCTTCAAACAAGCATTGACCTCAACACTAACCAACTATGGATGCTTCTACATAAAGCCTTCATCTTTCCATGTAGCATCTGTAATAAACCACTCAGCTTCCTAGAGAAATCGAATTTCATACTTCCTTGGCAGCGTAGGATTAAATAAATAAAACAATAAAATAGCTGTTATAAATAAAGATAAATTTATTAAGGCGGTGATAGCATAAAGGTTATCAATTTCTGAAGGATAACCATCGATTAGTAACAAAGGGAATAAAACAAGTATCAAAGACAGCGGTCAAAGCAAGTTTTAAAGGCAGCGATCCAAAGAAAGGACGTGTCCATTCTAAAAGACAAACAAAGGCAGCACTCAAGAGATGCGATTAGTCAATGGAAGAGACTTAAGTGAGGAGATACAACTTCTCACATCAAGCCTCCTCGAAGCTATATAAAAGAGATCAAAACCTATCCAAGAGATCATCGAATAGTTGCAGATATATACACATTTTAACAGCAGATCCAGAGGGCTCAAAGGAGCGAGCAAACAGCCTTGTAGATGGACGCATGAATAAGTGAAAAAATCAGACACAGCGCCCACTATAACTCGCATGCATATAAGAGCATATTCAGAAACAGCGTCAAGTTAAAGGCTTTAAGAAATTTCATCTATATTCGCATGAGTTTAAAGCCATGAAATTCAGACATAGTGACTATATTATATCATCTAATTTTGCCATTCTAGAGCCAATTATTCTTCAGTCTCATTTCAGGATTTAACTCAGGAAATTGGCATTGTTATTATTGTCTTAACATCAATTCTTATTCATATCCAGCAGAGTGCTCTTTAGTGGTTTGTAGCCTTTAATGTTCTCTCTATCACAAAATATTATTTCTTGGCATATTTGATATCTTTATGTATAAACTGAAGACAAAAAAATTAAAATAAATCTATAAGGGACATTACAATTGGTATCAAAGTTGGTTAAACCTGTATGCCTATGAAGGTGGATGAGTGAAAGGGAAAGGAGATACTACAATAGGGAGATAAGAAAACAGTGGGAACCTGCCCGAGCTCCAGAAGGAAGAACAACTCCCAATATCTTAGGCATCCACAACAGTTCTGAATCTAGGAGTAGCGAACAAAGAGACAAAGACTTCACCGATCATATGGCTCAATTCATGAACGAACAAAGAGCTACTCAACAAAGGAGGGCTCAATTATTGGACACATTATCTCAAAGCATGATAAATACAAACAACAACCAAGTTGGCAATAATGGAGGCCATGAAGACAATTCAAGCAACAATATTACTCCAAATCATCGTGCCCCTACAACCAGTTCCAAACCCAAGATACCTATGTTTCCACCTAGAGTAGAACAGCAAGGAGGAAATGAACCTACATTAGTAGAGTTACAAGACCAATATCGCCAAGATTGGTTAGATGGAGGATTACAAACACATATGTCCCTTAGAGACTACATGGACATAAGAATGAAGCATTTACCTAACAGGGGTAATAGAGACCTAAGTCACCAGGTTCGAATTCGAATTCGAGTTCGACAACATTGAAATTCGGATGAAATTCGATAAGCAAAAAATTCGAAAAGTATAAAATTCGGATTAAATTTGCCTTATGTAATTTTTTATTTTTTTTATAAATATAAGTAATATATCCATACAAATGTCTAAATAGTTTAACATTCATAAATAGATTTGAATCATTACAAAAATATGACACATTTATAAAATATAAACCATAAGAAACATGTGAAATCATGATTGCGAAGATGTTCTTTTGTCGAAAAGGTACAATAACAGTAAAGACTTTAGAACTTCAAAAAAGCTCCAAGTCATCAAGAGCACTTGGCTGAGATGCTAAATCATCATCATCTGTATCACTACTCAATTCATCATCTGCAAAGTCAGGCTCATCTGCAACTGGCGCTTCTATGTCTTCAAGAATTTGTTGTGAGGAAGAGTCCTTTGCTGATTTGTTCATGAGCAATTTTAAATTGCTGCGAACATAGACAAGATCTCCCAACTTTCCAGACAACAATTTATTCCTCTTTTTGGAATGGATGTGGTCAAAGCAACTCCAGTTCCTCTCACAAGCTGATGAACTTGCTCCCTGACTCAAAACTTGAATAGCAAACCTTTGTAGCTCAGGAGTTTGTGCTCCATAGGTCATCCACCATGTATACCCAGGTACATGTGCCATGTCATATTTGGCTGCTGACATTCCAAACATCCCTTCTCCTCTCTTGTATACCCAAAATTGACTTCTGATAAGTGTTGAAATTGTTGGATTTGATTCATACTTTTCAACAGCTTCTAAAAGCCCTGCCATAATTTCAGTGTCACCTTCTCTATCAATAGAAAATAATTTAGGCTCCAAAAAGCAAGCTGCTGCATGTAAAGGTGTGTGCATCATTTTCCATCTGCAATCAACTACCTCCCATATCTCCATATATTTAGCTTCTACATTATTGAGTGCTTTTTGAATAACTTCTTTACAACGGTCCATGCTTTCATAAAGCATGCCAAGGCAAGGAATGTCACCATCAACCATACGAAGCACGTCAACAATTGGTTCATATAAGCAAAACCTTTGCTGCACTTTCCCAGAAATTGCTATTCAGAATGATTTGCTCTATGTTCTTCCCCTTAGGACCTTTAGAAAGCACTGAGTGTTCCCACTCATTGGAACAAATGACAGACCTCAAAGCTGCTTTTTCTTCAACCACTCTTTTCAAAGTGATATAAAATGAAGCAAATCTTGTTTCACAAGGCCTCAACAACTCCCTGGATGCATGCTGCCTATAAAGACTCAATGTGAGACGATGATTCCTTTTAAAATTTGCAATTGCTCTCCCTCTGTGAATAGCTTCATGTACCCATGGGAATTTAGCCATGTCATGAAGCAACAAATCGAGACAATGGGCTGCACATGGGCTCCAACATATTTGTGGGTACTTCTCTACAATCAGCTTCCCAGCTCCCACACAATTTGCTGCACTATCAGTTACCACTTGAACCACATTTTCCACCCCTACTTCAAGAATGGCTTCCTCTAATATTTGAAAAATGTACTCAAAAGTTATCTTGTGGTTCATAGTATCAATCACTTTGAAAAACACAACACCCTCAGGACAAGCCACCAAAATATTAATCAATGGCTTTTGACATATATCTTACCATCCATCACTCAATATAGTGCAACCTGTTTTCCTCCAAGAGGCTTTGACAATAGCTAGTTTATCAGTCACTCTATCTTTTGACCTTTGCAAAAGAGTTGTCCTGATAGCCTCTGAACCTGGGGGAGTGTACCCTTTGCCAAACTCTGCAATTTTGTGAACAGCATTACGAAAATGTGGACTTCTTGCAACATTGAATGGAATAGCACTTGTGTAAAACAAATCAGCTACTGCATCATCCACCTCCTGTTTCTCTACCGGTTTCCAGAAGCTTTTCAATGTTCCACTCTCTTTTGATACCCTCACTGGTTTGGATAAACCAGAAGAGGAAGACATAATAGATGCTGAGAATCTAGATTGAGACATCCTCTTCAATTCTCTTTTTTTTTTGTGCTTTCTTCATCTTTCCTACAATTGAAGAGGACTGTTCTTTCTCTAAAGCAACTCTCATTTCTGGGGTAACTGCAGGACATGCTGTAACACCTCCTCCTGCACCATTTGTAATACCAAGTAAATGGTCCATTGCCCTTGTCAAACCGCCAGAAAAAGGTTTCAGACACTTGTTGCATTTGAGTTCAGTACCATTGCGAGTGATATATTTCCATGCTTCTGCAGTTGATTTCTGAGGAGCCATAATTTGTATGTTTGAATGACAAAATAATATTTAATATTTAAAAGTTAAAACATCCACAAAATTTTATTTCAAACAACATTGAGACAAAATATATAAATTTCTTATTTTAAATCTAAAAAGCAAAATAAAAAATACTAAATTTTATTTTAATAAACATAAAAATATTTAACATATTTTTATTAACATAAAAAATAAAATGAAAACACTAAATCCTTTCTTTAGAACATAAAATAAAAATATATTTTATTTTTTGATTTTTATTAACTTCAAAAAACAAAATAAAAAATATTAAATTTTATTTAAAAACTCAAAACAAAACAGTACTAAATATTATTAAAACTATATCTAATAATTAATAAATATTAATTTATTCATATAAATTTAAAACTGAAAATTTATAATTTTATAAATATATTAATTCGTTTACTTATTATTTATTAATAGTTAGAATTTACAATGTAAATTATATTAATATATTATATATTTATACGGTTTATAATTTTATTAATATTTAGTATTTTTATTAATATTTAGGGTTTATTAATATTTCGTAGTTTTATTATTTTGTATTTTTACAGACTTTCACGTTTCAATAAATATATTAAAAAATATATTTACTGAAACATGAAAGTCTGTAAAATTCAAAATAATAAAACTATGAACCTAAATATTAATAAAATTACTAAATAATAAAATTATAAATAGAAAGCCTATAATTTTATAAATATATAATATATTAATATAATTTACATTCTAAACTCTAACTATTAATAAATTATAAGTAAACAAAAAATAATAATAAAATATTAAAAAAACAAACAGCGGAGCCCTAAAACTTAAAAATAAATAAATGTAAACTTCATCGCCTACCTCTTTCTTCAACGGCGACGCAGACAGAAGACTACTGAAGGTTTCGTGAATTTTCTGGAAAATTTTGCAGGCGATCAAGACCAAAGCAGAGACATCGAAGCCAAAATTGCAGAAGGTGACCAGTGACACCGAAGCCAAAGTTGCATGACGAAGTTTGCTGGAGCCAAAATTGCAGTCTGCAAGAGTGACGCCGAAGTTGCAGTCTGCAAGAGTGATGCGATTCGAAGATTTAAGACAAACAAAACGCTTGCTTAAAAATCGTGTGAAGAGGTGGTTTGATAATAAGCATCGCCGCCAGTTTTATAACCAAAAAAAACCCTAAAAAAAAACGCTTTATGAAAATTTTGGATGCAATTTTCTCCATACGAATTTCATCGAATATAAACGAATTTGAAAGGTTTTTTTGAAATTCGACGAATTTCGAATTTCATGTTGAAATTCGGCCGAATATGACTTAGATAGAGACCATAATAATGATCTGAGGAGGAAAATTGGTAAGCTTAGCTTGCCATACTTTGATGGTTCAGGAAAGTCCACAACACGAGCATGGGTTTAAAAGGTTGATACGTACTTCCAACTCAGCCCCATGTCGGAAAGCGAAGCAATCAAATATGTCGCCTTACATCTAGACGGGGTGGCTCAAGAATGGTGGTATCATGGCATGATCACCTTGGGCCATGAACAAATCACTTCGTATATGGAATTTATAGAGAAACTAATAGAGAGAATGTTGACAACAAGGATCTGGAACTCCACTGTAAGGAATTAGCACAATTGAAGCAATATGAAACCATCGATGAATATATGGCAGACTTCCAAAGGCTTTCGATGTCGGTCACTGACATCTCTAAAGGAAGATTGGTTGTCCTATTTATGGATGGCCTAATGGACCCTTTAAGGGGTTGGGTCAAAGCCCTCAACCCTAGTACACTTCAAGAAGAAATTAAGAAGGCTAGGGATATGGACTCTAGTGCAACAAAGAACAAGATGACATCTAAAGGGTCATTCCAAATAGACCAAGCAAAACAACCTTTCTCAAGGGAATGGTCAAAAAAGAAAATGGATGAAGAAACTACGCAAGAGTTGAGAAGGAAGAAACTTTGTTTTACTTACGAAGAACCTTGGGCACCAAGTAATTGATGCCTTGGTAAAGGGAAGATTCATTATATCAAAGTTGTGCCCGATAGCGATGAAGAAGACAAACCAGATCTAAGTAGTGAGCAAGATGAAATAGAGGAAGAACCTCCAAAGGTAAAAGAGTCTCCACCTAAGGGAAGTAAGAACAGTATAATCGCCACTATGACTAGATCTCCAAGGTTCAACTCATTTAAGATTCGTGGCGTATTGCAAAGACAAAAGATAACAGTATTAATTGATAGCGGAGCCACTCATAACTTTATTGATTCAGCTTTGGTTGCTAAGAAAGGACTTCAAACAGTTGAACATGGAGGGTTTAGTGTGATGGTGGCGGATGGCTACCAAATATCTTGTTCAACAAAGGTACCAAAATTGAAAATTACAATTGGTGACTACACCATCACCGACGATTTTTATGTTGTGGAGTTGGGTGATACCAACACTATACTTGGTATCCAGTGGACGATGTCCATAGGTAAGTACTCAAAACTTTCAAACAATGGAGTTTACGTTCAAGGCAAATGGTAAGAAAGTGGTATTTAAGGGATTATTCGATGGAGCGCCTCCTATGGTCTTAGCCAAAAGGATGGAGAGCATATTCAAGGAGAAGAAGCTAAGGAACAGGACCATCAAAGAATACCTCATCAAATGGAAGGGTCTACCAATAGTAGATGCTACATGGAAAAATGAGCAAGTTGTCCAACATACTAATCTAAAAATGCTTGTGGGCAGGCATTTCCAAGGAGGGGAGACTATAATGAACCACTCAGCTTCCTAGATGTAATGTCCCCTTTTTAGCCCATTTTCGGAGTCCCATGGGCTACTTTAAGGCATTTTTAGGGTTTCCTAAATTCTTGGAGGTTTCTTGTCAGCTTTTCAGAGGTTTGTTATGGGAGTTTGCCAAAAGGTTTTTTGGGTCTTTCTAGGTTTTCAGAGAGCTTTGGTGGGCCGCCACATGCATTTTCATCAGAGACTTTCTAGACTTATTTTTAGTAAGTTAAAATGGCTACCCGAAATGTGCTCAAATGGTGTTTGGAGTCACTATTTTTAACAAGATGCTATTTTTAGTAAATGCTATTTCTGGCAATGTGGTTTGGCAATAGTTCAACACTCAGTTACTATTTTTTGCAGTGTGGCAGTGCAATCTTGGCAAAGGCCTCTCCAACTTTCTTGGAGTTCAGAAAAGGGAAGTTTAATAACTTATGTTATTTTCTAATGTTGCTTTTTGGCCCCCACGCCTAGGCTTTATAACTTAAGTTGGTTTTAAAATGTAAGCCTTTCATGTGGACGTCAATATTGGAAAGATTATTGCATTTTAAAAGGTTTAATATTTCCAAGTAAAGTTGGACGCCAAGTTTGATAAGTCAAAGAGGTTTTAATGAAATATTATATTACTCCTCTTTTGGGCATCCCTTTTTGAAGGGGCTTGAGAATTTGAACTTCTAGGTTTGAGCTTATAAATACACCCCTCTCCTTCTCATTTGGTTATCCAATTTTATTATAACGGAGTGTTGTTGAAATCATTTCAGACTCTTTCTTCAAGGTTGGTACACCTCCTAGTTCTTCTTCAGTTTCGAGTTTGCAAGATAACCCCTGGCTGAACAGTAGATGCTTCTTCATTTAGAGGTTGTGGATTGAGCTTCATTGGTGATGGCTTCTTTCATGTTTTTTGATCTTGTGGGTTTTGATGTTTTTTGACATTTTGGTGTGGGTGTGAGTTAGTTTTCAGTTTGATGATCATTTTGGAGTGTTTCTATCAGTTTTCTAGTTGTTGTTTTGTGAAGGGCTGAAGTAGTTTATGTTCACACTGTCCTGAAGAGTTGATAATATTTTGTGGGCATTGGGCTCATTATTTTCCTCAATCCTAGGTGCCCCTTTGCCTAGAGTTTCATGATTTTTGGCAGAGTGTTTGATTTTTCCTAGCTGGTCGCCCTTGCTGGGAGGCTGTATGTACAGTTTGCCAGTGTTGCCTTGGGATTTGTGTCAGAGTTTGGTTTCAAGTTTCAAGGAGTTTCTTAGTTGGAGGTTGGATGCCTAGCCTTGCTTCATCCATTGCAACAGATTTGGGATCATTCCAAGGTGTTTGGAGGAAGTTATGATGTTTTCTTGATGGTTGGTTGAGTTTTCCAGTTCGCTGCCCTATCATATCAGCTTGCTGTTGCAACATATCAGACCTGGTATTTTCATTGTATTCTCATATTTTCATGATGCCTTATCATTGTAAAGTCTTAGGGATGGATATTTGATACTTGGGCTCTCATATTGCTTTGATTATCCCATGATATATTGTTTTAGGCATCATATTGTAATGCTGATATAGTAGTACTAATCAGCTTTCATCCTTCAATTATTTTGTATTATAGCTAAGTGGTTGAGTTTGCTTTACTTTCTTGTTGCCCACTGAAAAGTGGAAGTGGCTAGCTATGCCGCCAAGTTCTTTACTTCGCTTTATTTTCATGTAGCCCATTAAAAAGTGGAAGTGGCTAGCTTTGCCACCAAGTATTTTACATTTCTCTATTAGTTGGCTTGCCGCCAATAGCTCATTGTACTTCCAACTTTGATTTTGTATTTAGATCCCCTTACACCATATGCTCTCACCTTGCCCTCTCCAGGCTCTGCGTGATCAGAAAGTGAAAGGGTTGCTTCCAGTTTGCTTATCTTTACATTGGGCTAACACTAATGGGTGAAGTTTGTGTTAAAAATTTGGGAAAAAACTAAGGGGGATATTTCACTAGAGAAATCGAATTTCATATTTCCTTGGCAGTGTAGGATTAAATAAATAAAACAATAAAATGGCTGCTATAAATAAAGATAAATTTATTAAGGCAGCAATAGCATAAAGATTATCAATTTGTTAAGGACAACCATCGATTAGTAACAAAGGGAATAAAACAATTATCAAAGACAGTGGTCAAAGCAAGTTTTAAAGGCAGAGATCCAAAGAAAGGATGTGTCCATTCTAAAAGACAAACAAAGGCAGCACTCAAGAGATGTGATTAGTCAATGGAAAAGACTTATGTGAGGAGATACAACGTCTCACATCAAGCCTCCTCAAAAGCTATATAAAAGAGATCAAAACCTGTCCAAGAGATCATCGAATAGTTGCAGATATATACACACTTTAACAGCAGATCCAGAGGGCTCAAAGGAGCGAGCAAACAGCCTTGTAGATGGACGCATGAATAAGTGAAAAAATCAGACACAGCGTCCCCTATAACTCGCATGCATATAAGAGCATATTCAGAAACAACGTCAAGTTAAAGGCATCAACATATTTCATCTATATTCACATGAGTTTAAAGCCATAAAATTCAGACATAGCGACTACATTATATCATCTAATCTTGCCATTCTAGAGCCAATTATTCTTCAGTCTCATTTTAGGATTTAACTAAGGAAATTGGCATTGTTATTATTGTTTTAACATCCATTCTTATTCATATCTAGCAGAGTGCTCTTTAGTGGTTTGTAGCCTTTAATGTTCTCTCTATCACAAAAATATTATTTCTAGGCATATTTGATATCTTTATCTATAAATTGAAGATAAAAAAATTAAAATAAATCTATAAGGGACATTACAGCATCTTCCTTTGGAGAGTTCTTGCACTCGATGAGGTATTATGTGGTCACCCTAGTCCTCAACCTCTTAATCCTTGTCCAAAGAATCACATCCATTATCCAAGAAAGGATCATGCAAACCACATTCAAAGCCATATTTTAATTCTCTAACAAATGCCCTGCATCCACTCATTGTGACATTGTCTTCCCAAGAAAACAAAATCCCCTGTTTCCCGCAAAGAATGAGGAAAGGGAAATTGCAAATGCACACATTGTGTGCTTCATTTACACCAATGGGTTTCTTTTCAACCTAGTGAGAAAACCATATTGGTAGGAAGTGTTGACAACAATCGGTCAAACACCTCCAAGTTACACAGGTCTTGAATATGAAAAGGTGTGCAACACTTTTTGGCAAAAGAAAAATATTTTTTAGAAATATCTTTGCAACCAATTAGGGATTCATGGGCTGAAATGGAAGTGCCCATTATTTTTGATCGATGGAAGTACTCTAAAAACTGGCCTTTAGTTAATATCATTGTTGTATGCCCTAAAAGAGCAATGTTTTTGAAAGCAATTAATTGTGAGGGGCAGGTGAAGGATGCAAACTTCATTGCTAAAGTCCTCCTAGAAGCAATCAAGATGCTGGGTCCTGAAAATGATGTCCAAGTCATAATAGACAATGCTAAAAATTGTAGTGTTGTAGCTTTATTAGTCAAGGCAACATGTCATAACCCCTTTCTTTTGATGCAGCTAAAAAGTAATGACATTGCTATTTAAGTTTCATATTCATACATATATATATGTATTTATCAGCAAACATGGCAGGTTATCAAAGGAGAAAGGATCATGTTCAGTTTGATCGGCAACATGTATTTGATTTCATTATTTAATTCGTATTTTTGGAATTATAATTGAAGGAACAACTTGATATCAATTTCATTGCATTTTGAGATGTTCAGATGCTACTGATGTACATTCACTTTATGTAGAGGTGTCTTTTGACTGGAAGCTAAACAGTGACAGTTGTAATGTGTTTGGTTTCTATTGGTCGTCTTGTCTTTTTGACTCAAGTGGATTGATATTCATTTATCACTTATCATTGTTGTTGATCATGTGGATGTAGTAATCATTGAGTTTTCAGGTGGTCTCCTAAGTGAACAGACCAAAGGGTTTATCTCAAGTCTTTGTTTCCTAACATTTCATAATAAGGGTTAAAAGTGGGGCATGTATTAAAGTTACGTTGTTGATTATATAA
>VDFB02252931.1:0-16468 GCA_007258455.2 Sequoia sempervirens | reverse complement strand
CAAAGCAATAACTAGTGAACAAGTAACCAAGGGATGATCATGAAACACTTCCAAATCAATCTGAAATAATAAACATAATAAAATTCCAAATTGCAATTAAACAATACAATAACATCGTATCACAGCACCATAAGAGTAAAAGGTCATAAATATCAATGAGATCATACAAGGCCACAAAGTACACCAAAGATGAATTAAAACAATAATCATAAATCGATTTAAGTCAATATAAACAACAAACTTAACCAATCTCCCATAACCTACTTCCAGAGGAACACAAGAAAATAAAACACATGGGCAACTAGGGGAGAGTGTCATCGCATAGTCCTACATGGGCTGTCCTGTGCTCTTCCTCCCAACTGGAGGCGCCGGTCCCATCTATGGCTGGCTCTTCCTCCCCAAACTAGAGGTGCCGGTCCATAGGGTGACTAATGCGGAGTCATAAACCTCTTGTGAGGATGAGGTCACGACCTTGCCAACCACGGCCTTCTCAGCCTTCCATTAGTCTGTGGAAGCACTAATGAAGATGAGACATCCATTTATTAAATCTTGTAATGATATTACTACCCTACCCACCTAGGTTAATTATTAGGTTTTCACTTGATTACTAACTCACTCATGGGTTATCCTGTGCCCTTCCCCTTAAGCGGGGCGGCAGCCCCCACGAGGAGCCACTCTCCCTAGAGACCCAACAACATAAAAACCAAGGGTTGTACCATCATAATTTGAACAAAGAATCACAACATAAAAGCATGCGAGGCATTACCCATCTCGCTAACAAGTACAAAATCAGAGTCTCAACAATTCTCGTACAACCCTTTCAAAATCATGAACCAAAAACACTTGCCACTTCAAGGCACATAAAGAGAGAACATCAATTGACAATCATCTCAAGCCTCTGGAAGCCAAAAAGAATGAAAACCCACAAACAAGGGTAAATTGAAGCAACACAAGTCTTTCCCCAACAATTCCAACACAAGGATAAAATTTCCCTCAAATATGAGATTAACTCCGAAAGGCCACACAAAGTAAGTTTCATCAAACCCCATCCACAAATCAATCAACTCTAAAACACAAATACAATCCATATATCAACAATGGCGTCACCTCAAAAAGGAATCATAGAAGAAAATCAACCTTTAATTCAACAAAAATCACTCAACATCCAAAAGCCACCAACTAGGCGTTCCACGGGAGACCTCAATTTTCTCCTCACAAGAACCCCTTAAAGTGGTACATAAATCACCTTCACAAATTCAGCAACATGACAACAACAACAACAATAATCCATTTATATTCCCAAATAAAAAAAACAACCTACTCAACAACAAAACAATTACAATCTCAAGGTTCTAAATAACAATCCATGATTAGACACTCAAATTGTCATAAAGTGATCCACTAGCTAACAATCCAAATGAAATAATTAAGAATGAAAACTCAATTCAAGGAATAATTTATTACGTTGATTCAAGTTTATAACACTTCCATAATGAATGTCATACCTAAGTTAATACAAACTATGCAACTCCCAACATAAAATTCTTCAACGATCTATTGCCCCGTACTCAAAATACTGATTAGCTAATGATTCAATCACATTTTACTAGACTTTAGCTAGATGAGGTATCACTTCATATTTCTATACCATGTCAGATACCATGAATTGTTTAGAAATGTTTGATATCATGTTTTGTCTTACAATCATTCAATTTATCCATACAAAACAATAAATTCAAATAACTAAAAGCAATAGACACAAATTCCAATCTACTCTACCCATGATATGTTTATTTATTTATCTAGCTACTTATCCACATGACCACTTAATTTCCCCAAGTGACACAAATAACCCAAGTTTCCTATAATCCCAAACGCCCACAAAAAAGTTACAATGAAAACTCTTATAGATCAATATTTGCAATCCCTTATCTAAAATACTCATCTACAAAAAGGGACCCCAATGTTATTTTCTCACATTTGACTATAGAGGAAATATGTCTCCCTTGTTTATCTTCCAGACATGAATATGACCACTAATATTTTAGTTCGACGCTTACTAAGAAATCATTTCACGTGATTATGGAACCATATAAACTTATTTTGTAACACATGAATATAGGTATAAAAGTAAACATTTCGTTCTAAAACAATTTATTAACTTGCGTTGCTAGGTATTTATATTAATGGGTGCTGGTGAAGATACATAACATTTAGATGGGTGCAAGTTAAGAACATTATCTCGGTTAAGGTGATGATGAACATGGACGCATTTGCCTATGTATGAATATATATTTAAATAAATCTAATTTTTTTTTACATACAGAAAGTCAATCCTTAATTATACCCTTTCGACAAGCACACAAGAACCTCCTTCAAACGCACGGGCTAGCAGTCAGGTTAGAGATTGAGGTGAGGGGGACGCAAGATAGCAAGGAGGTTGATGAAAGTAAAACAAATATCCTGAGATCCAAGGTGGGCCGAAAGTCTGCAACGTCCACAATAAGCGTAGCAAGGAAAACACAGTTAACGATGGCTGCTAAACATGCAAGCAAGGACCAGGCATCTGGATCGTTTGACAGGAAGCCACAAAGAGACAGGTTAACAATAAAAATGGAGAGATTATTTAAACATTTAAAACTTCCTATTATATTCAAGTGTGCAGCTGTGACCAGAGGACAATGAAATCAGAGAGTTTATATGAATCTATACACCCTACCGTTTTCAAGTGCATTGCCGTGACATGATAACAATGAAACCAAAGAGGTTATTAAATTTACTACACCTTTGTAATTCAAAAAGTTGCAGCTGTGAAAGGTGATCGAAGATTTCAGAGAGACTGTTAAATTCTAAACAATGTCTCAACTCTAAATGCCGCGCCAATGACAGGTTGCCAAGTATTAGAAAGTGAATATTGGAATTTGGAAATAACGCCATCTACTTGCATTACTCTTGTGTTATCCACAAGACAAAAGAAAAGGAGAAACGTGAGGTGCAAATACGTGACTTAGGAGCAGAAGAATTAATGTACAACTATTTGTTTTGAACTTGGCACATTTCTGTTTAGTGGCGAGTTTCAGAGACATGCTTAGATTTGAAAACTGGAAGACAAACTTCACCACGTCCAACGGTAAGTTTTCTATTATGCTAGTAAATTGACAATGTTTATTTTCAAGTGCTGCAACTGCGATAGATTGACAGGAGAATCAAGCAAGTTATTAAAAAATTTAAACTTCCTATTATGGTCAAATATTACAGCTGAGACAAGATGATAAAGGAAACAGAGCGCCTATTTCAACCTCTTCAACATTCTATTTGCAAGTACACAGACGTCATAGTTCACCAACGAAATCAGGAATGTTACTTAAATGTCCAAAAATATTTTATGTTCCAGTGATACGGTTGAGACAGATTTTGAATGTTTACAGATGCAGACTGGAAACTCAAAAATAAACACAAATTATTCATTACTCCTTACTGATATTGTGGTTGCTATGGTTAAAAGCCTGAAATGCAATCGGGGTTAGCTCCAAAGTATAAACTAATGTTGCAAGCTCAAGTAACAACGATAATGAAGATGAGACCGAGACATAGAAACCAAAAAGCCGAGGTAAATGGGTGGAAAATAGGCATCTCCAAGGCAACCTTACGATCTGAAAACAAAAAGGAGATGACTACAGAAAAACAGCACCGACAATGACAAGCATAACATGCATGGCAACTGAATAAGGAGACTACAAGGAGATTGGTTGCAGGGCGTAGGTACATAAGATAGATTTACTGAAAAGACTATAGAAACTTTCAAGCAATGAAGAAGAAAACTCACAAGCGAATGCATAAGAATAGTGTAGAGCCAGTTTCCACCATGTTTCTCTCTTCCCCAGCGTTCCTCTTCAATCCGTCTCTTCTCCTTCGTTCTCAGGGGCCTGCATTCTCTCCAGACTGGCTGCCTAACTTTTCTCCATACGCTGAATAAAGTTATTATTTATTTTACATATTCACCAGTTCTCTTCAACTTCCAAATGCCCTAAAGGTAACGTTTCTTTCCAGCTTTTCTTGTTTAAGATACTTCAACTTCCTATCTATTTAAATTCCTTATTATAATAATGATCTTTGAACAACTAATAAATTATTAATTATTATCGAATATCATTAAAGAATACTTTTTACAAAACAATTAGTTTATTTATTTATTTATAACTCTTTACTTAATATTTTATAAACCTAATTTATTTAATTTTCATCTTAAATTCTAGTTTTATTTCCTCAATGCTATTTTAATTAATTGAGTACAAATTCCATCAAATATTATGTTAACTGCATAAACTAATCACACACAAAACAACAATGACAATAATGACACAATTAAACACTTACACAAAATCCGGAAAGGTCACAACAGAGGGGCACTACATCCTCCCCCCCAAGGCTTCGACTTACTCCTGGAAGTCGAGCTCAAGTATAAACATGGTAACATGACAATATCAATGATCATAAGCACATCAACACCACAAGTCAAATCATCAATTAAACGCCATGAAGTAAGCAATGAAAATTAAACAAACCAAAATAAGGAAATGATGCCAAAACAAAAGTGGTGATGGGGTTGCAATCAAACCAATTTTGTCAAACACTAGGACAGATGACGAACTAGGTTGGGGAAACTTTCTTGTCTGCTCCTATGTTCAACGTCAAACCCATTAGGTGTATATAATGCCCGCCCTGTCCTGACAATGCAGGTGGAATCGAGACTTAATTCCTACAATCCTACATGCAAACAAATGTTGTGCGCAATACATATATATCACAAATACATCGTGAGAGGAATTCCCAGCATAGTAGGGCACTCGCGAGCGAGTGATACCACACTGTCCCTCCCACCAAACCACACATAGTAGTCAAAACAATTCTAGTAACTCGTAAACAATTTGCTTCTTATTAGTTAGGAAATATTCATATAAGGATACTAACCATAAATCTAATTCCTATACTGTATCAAAATTAATTACTACTTGACATTATAAGTATCTATACCTGCATATTACAATTACATTACCTTCGTCACTATGCTTTTTGAAGCCAACTTCCTGTAAATAAAAAGCTACCATAGAACATTGCACATTAGTACCAATAATTCAAGTTGCATTTTAACCTCAAGATACTATATTCTACTAAAAATCATAGAATAATTATCCACAAAACCTCACATTTTCGTTAAAACTCATAATTTTCACACAAAGAACTCCACTTTAGCCATTATTCAACACCAAATCTCACATCAATTTCAATAAAAAGGGTAAAATTTTACACCTTCACAGATTCAAGAAACATAATTTGTCACTCAAGGACAACAAAATCGCAAATTCCACACATACTTGACATATTCACATACATAAAACACATCACCAAGAAACACATCACACTAAAACTCAAGGGTCCATAGAGCATCCCCGACAGAAAGGATACTAGTGCATTGCGCACTACACCGAGGGTCCTATCGTTTCCCATCAGTTTCCTACACCATTGACCTGACACCATCTAACAGAAGAAATTCAAGCTCACAACAATGACAAAAGCATAGTGAAACTCAAGACTCATGGGTCTAAGCGCAAGGTTACATAGTGAGCACACATAGTGCCCAGTGTATGAACCTAGGCTCTGATACCATGTTGTAGCGCCCTGTTGTGCGAACCCGAAAGGACAAATAACAATGATTATAGCACAATTTTTTTAAAAAAAAAAAAAATTAACATAACATGCACATAATACACATTAAGACATGACACGAATTTCATTTAAGTAGATTCATTAACATATACATCTCTTGGGGTACACAAGGAGTCATTATGAGACTGAGATCCACACAATGACAATAAAGAATAATATCCAAAGATATAACCCATAACAAAATAAAAATTAACAAATATAACACATACATGATAATCATTGAAAAGAAACCATCTGAGTACATAAATACAAACATATGCATAATTAACTTAACACAATGAACAACAACTGCCATGGCCAATAATCACACCGAGTTTAACATTACATTACAGTACAATGTTCTAGAGGTACAATGATACAAAAGTGTTTCCAATCAAGAATGGAAATCATACAACAAGATAACATAATGCACAATATCATAACTGGCTCCAAGACAGATACAACTCTGAAGTCGCTGCAATAGCACCAATCCACACCTCTCGATCCTTGACTGGGGACCCAATGGGGTGCTTAGCACATTCCACCCGACCATGTGAGTCCGAAGACCCACCCCCCGTGCTAGGAGCTAACAAGAAAGAGACCGCAACCAAGAACATCCAAATAGGGAACCACAAGACTCAACGCCATACAAAAGTATCATAAAACTCAAGAATTACAAGAGTCAACATAGTAACTTAAAGTCATAAATCTCATCACATAAATCAAAGCAATGACCAGTGAACAAGTAACCAAGGGATGATCATGAAACACTTCCAAATCAATCTGAAATAATAAACATAATAAAATTCCAAATTGCAATTAAACAATACAATAACATCGTATCACAGCACCATAAGAGTACAAGGTCATAAATATCAATGAGATCATACAAGGCCACAAAGTACACCAAAGATGAATTAAAACAATAATCATAAATCAATTTAAGTCAATATAAACAACAAACTTAACCAATCTCCCATAACCTACTTCCAGAGGAACACAAGAAAATAAAACACATGGGCAACTAGGGGAGAGTGTCATCGCATAGTCCTACATGGGCTGTCCTGTGCTCTTCCTCCCAACTGGAGGCGCCGGTCCCATCTATTGCTGTCCTGTGCTGTTCCTTCCCAAACTGGAGGCGCCGGTCCATAGGGTGACTAATGCAGAGTCATAAACCTCTCGTGAGGACGAGGTCACGACCTTGCCAACCACGGCCTTCTCAGCCTTCCATTAGTCTGCAGAAGCACTAATGAAGACGAGGCATCCATTTATTAAATCTTGTAATGATATTACTACCCTACCCACCTAGGTTAATTATTAGGTTTTCACTTGATTACTAACTCACTCGTGGGTTATCCTGTGCCCTTCCCCTTAAGCGGGGCACCGGCCCCCACGAGGAGCCACTCTCCCTAGAGACCTAACAACATAAAAACCAAGGGTTGTACCATCATAATTTGAACAAAGAATCACAACATAAAAGCATGCGAGGCATTACCCATCTCGCTAACAAGTATAAAATCAGAGTCTCAACAATTCTCGTACAACCCTTTCAAAATCATGAACCAAAAACACTTGCCACTTCAAGGCACATAAAGAGAGAACATCAATTGACAATCATCTCAAGCCTCTGGAAGCCAAAAAGAATGAAAACCCACAAACAAGGGTAAATTGAAGCAACACAAGTCTTTCCCCAACAATTCCAACACAAGGATAAAATTTCCCTCAACTATGAGATTAACTCCGAAAAGCCACACAAAGTAAGTTTCATCAAACCCCATCCACAAATACAATCCATATATCAACAATGGCGTCACCTCAAAAAGGAATCATAGAAGAAAATCAACCTTTAATTCAACAAAAATCAATCAACATCCAAAAGCCACCAACTAGGCATTCCACGGGAGACCTCAATTTTCTCCTCATAAGAACCCCTTAAAGTGGTACATAAATCACCTTCACAAATTCAGCAACATGACAACAACAACAACAATAATCCATTTATATTCCCAAATAAAAAAAACAACCTACTCAACAACAAAACAATTACAATCTCAAGGTTCTAAATAACAATCCATGATTAGACACTCAAATTGTCATAAAGTGATCCACTAACTAACAATCCAAATGAAAAAATTAAGAATGAAAACTCAATTCAAGGAATAATTTATTATGTTGATTCAAGTTTATAACACTTCCATAATGAATGTCATACCTAAGTTAATACAAACTATGCAACTCCCAACATAAAATTCTTCAACGATCTATTGCCCCGTACTCAAAATACTGATTAGCTAATGATTCAATCACATTTTACTAGACTTTACCTAGATGAGGTATCACTTCATATTTCTATACCATGTCAGATACCATGAATTGTTTAGAAATGTTTGATATCATGTTTTGTCTTACAATCATTCAATTTATCCATACAAAACAATAAATTCAAATAACTAAAAGCAATAGACACAAATTCCAATCTACTCTACCCATGATATGTTTATTTATTTATCTAGCTACTTATCCACATGACCACTTAATTTCCCCAAGTGACACAAATAACCCAAGTTTCCTATAATCCCAAACGCCCACAAAAAATTTACAATGAAAACTCTTATAGATCAATATTTGCAATCCCTTATCTAAAATACTCATCTACAAAAAGGGACCCCAATGTTATTTTCTCACATTTGACTATAGAGGAAATATGTCTCCCTTGTTTATCTTCCAGACATGAATATGACCACTAATATTTTAGTTCGATGCTTACTAAGAAATTATTTCACGTGATTATGGAACCATATAAACTTATTTTGTAACACATGAATATAGGTATAAAATTAAACATTTCGTTCTAAAACAATTTTGACAAGCACACAAGAACCTCCTTCAAACGCATGGGCTAGCAGTCAGGTTAGAGATTGAGGTGAGGGGGACGCAAGATAGCAAGGAGGTTGATGAAAGTAAAACAAATATCCTGAGATCCAAGGCGGGCTGAAAGTCTGCAACGTCCACAATAAGCGTAGCAAGGAAAACACAGTTAACGATGGCTGCTAAACATGCAAGCAAGGACCAGGCATCTGGATCATTTGACAAGAAGCCACAAAGAGACAGGTTAACAATAAAAACAGAGAGATTATTTAAACATTTAAAACTTCCTATTATATTCAAGTGTGCGGCTGTGACCAGAGGACAATGAAATCAGAGAGTTTATATGAATCTATACACCCTACCGTGTTCAAGTGCATTGTCGTGACATGATAACAATGAAACCAAAGAGGTTATTAAATTTACTACACCTTTGTAAGTCGAAAAGTTGCAGCTGTGAAAGGTGATCGAAGATTTTAGAGAGACTGTTAAATTCTAAACAATGTCTCAACTCTAAATGCCGCGCCAGTGACAGGTTGCCAAGTATTAGAAAGTGAATATTAGAATTTGGAAATAACGCCATCTACTTGCATTACTCTTGTGTTATCCACAAGACAAAAGAAAAGGAGAAACGTGAGGTGCAAATACGTGACTTAGGAGCAGAAGAATTAATGTACAACTATTTGTTTTGAACTTGGCACATTTCTGTTTAGTGGCAAGTTTCAGAGACGTGCTCAGATTTGAAAACTGGAAGACAAACTTCACCACGTCCAACGGTAAGTTTTCTATTATGCTAGTAAATTGACAATGTTTATTTTCAAGTGCTACAACTGCGATAGATTGACAGGAGAAGCAAGCAGGTTATTAAAAAACTTTAAACTTCCTATTATGGTCAAATATTGCAGCTGAGACAAGATGATAAAGGAAACAGAGCGCCTATTTCAACCTCTTCAACATTCTATTTGCAAGTACACAGACGTCATAGTTCACCAACGAAATCAGGAATGTTACTTAAATGTCCAAAAATATTTTATGTTCCAGTGATACGGTTGAGACAGATTTTGAATGTTTACAAATGCAGACTGGAAACTCAAAAATAAACACAAATTATTCATTACTCCTTACTAATATTGTGGTTGCTATGGTTAAAAGCCTGAAATGCAATCGTGGTTAGCTCCAAAGTATAAACTAATGTTGCAAGCGCAAGTAACAACGATAATGAAGATGAGACCGAGACATAGAAACCAAAAAGCCGAGGTAAATGGGTGGAAAATAGGCATCTCCAAGGCAACCTTACGATCTGAAAACAAAAAGGAGATGACTACAGAAAAGCAGCACCGACAATGACAAGCATAACATGCATGGCAACCGAATAAGGAGACTACAAGGAGATTGGTTGCAGGGCGTAGGTACATAAGATAGATTTACTGAAAAGACTATAGAAACTTTCAAGCAATGAAGAAGAAAACTCACAAGCGAATGCATAAGAATAGTGTAGAGCCAGTTTCCACCATGTTTCTCTCTTCCTCAGCGTTCCTCTTCAATCCGTCTCTTCTCCTTCGTTCTCAGGGGCCTGCATTCTCTCCAGACTGGCTGCCTAACTTTTCTCCATACGCTAAATAAAGTTATTATTTATTTTACATATTCACCAGTTCTCTTCAACTTCCAAATGCCCTAAAGGTAACGTTTCTTTCCAGCTTTTCTTGTTTAAGATACTTCAACTTCCTATCTATTTAAATTCCTTATTATAATAATGATCTTTGAACAACTAATAAATTATTAATTATTATCGAATATCATTAAAGAATACTTTTTACAAAACAATTAGTTTATTTATTTATTTATAACTCTTTACTTAATATTTTATAAACCTAATTTATTTAATTTTCATCTTAAATTCTAGTTTTATTTCCTCAATGCTATTTTAATTAATTGAGTACAAATTCCATCAAATATTATGTTAACTGCATAAACTAATCACACACAAAACAACAATGACGCAATTAAACACTTACACAAAATTCGGAAAGGTCACAACAGAGGGGCACTACAATCTACCACAGTCGTAGCACTTGGAATCTATAGAAAGTGGTTAAGGAAAAAGGATAATTCAAATAACGAGTTAAAATAAATGTTGGGTATTGTGAACTTAAGTAGGTATTTGTTAGGTATACATTTATATCTTTTGGATTACTCATTTTCTCTAAATCGTTTATGATCATTAGTATTTGTAATTTATAATCGTGATAGATGTATAATTTTACCCTCTATAAAAGATAAGGTTAGACCAAGGAGAATGTAGGTCAAATATGATCATCACTCTAGGAAAAAGAATATGTCATTCTTGAATATTTGTAATTTCTGGTTTCATGTGTGTGATCTTTATTTAAAACTTAAAGTGATGATAAAAGTTTCTATATGTATGTTTTATTGTGTTTGGGATAATAAGAAAAGTATGTTGGTATTTTGGTTTGGGAAGAATTTACTTAGTGAATTATATTAGTCTAATAATTTATTAAGATAGTAGTCCTGAATAAGTACTTGTGGTTAAAACATAAGCTGCATTTTGTTAGTTATTAAACTTAGTGGTTAAAATAAATTGATTAATTAGGGAAGTAATTCTTAGAGGGAAATGATTTATTTATATTAAAAGAATTGAATAAATGAAATATAAAATCAATCATAAGAAAAATATTGTTATTTCTTAATCAATCTATTGAGATAGTTGATCCAATGAATGAATAAGCTTGTCTTTGGCTATGAAGTCTTTTATAAATATTTGATAGTTAGAATGTTGAATTTTCCTTTGTAATTAATTCTTGTAGATGTTGGAGAAATAGAAGGATAGTGATATATTTTGAATATTGGATAAAGTAGGAGTACTTGAATTAATTTGTCTTAAGAGAAAAGCTGCTCATTTTAAAAGACTTGTACCTTGAATATGAAAATTAATAAGTATTTTGTTGACATTTAGTGAACTTGAATTCTCCTTCTATTTGATTTTAATAATTTTAAAATAATTTAGAATGAAATCAAATAACTAGAAGGATATCTAGGCTTGATATTCATACACGATCTTACTTAGGATTGGAATGTGTCTTAACATTAGTAAAAACAATAGGTAAGTGAAAGCTCTTAATTTTTGTGTTTATAATAAAATAAATTAATATATAAGATTTATTTTAAGCAATTAGGTTGTATGTCCTGTGTTAAATTAGATGATTTTTTTTACTGATTTATTCATTTCTTTGTAAGTTCTCTATATGGATGGTTAATTGTTTCCATTATTGATTTGATGGTTTGAGCCAGTTGATTTGTATCGATTTGATTATGTATTTTATTTTATTTTATTTGAGTTTTGTTTATGGAGGGAGCTCGTTTGTGTCATAAGGTTGTGATTAGATTTTGGTCCTTGCGGATGATTATGTATGTTGTCTCCTTGTTGAGGACACACTGTGTTAATGATTTGATAGCCTTCCAAAGGTGAAAAAAAAATTATTGTTTTATATTTGATCCTTAATTGGATATTTATCCCTATGTTTTGGCCTTTGGTGTGGGAACCTAGTTGGTTTTGTGAACTATTTATGTTGTTGTATACTTCCAGAGGCATTGAGAAAATTTGTGAGAATTTCATTGATTTCATTTTGGCCAAGATTGTGATCATATTGTTGATTTTGGTGATTTTGCTTGGGTTGTACCATGGGAATGATATTTCTATTTCATGGTTTTGGCGGGACGGGTAATGTCTCACGTTTGCTTCAATTGAGGTTGGATATTATGTTTCTTTGTTGGTACACCCCTTGGATTTTGGTTTTTATGTTTTGAGTGTCTAGAGAGAGAGTGGCTCTAAGTGGGTGGTCGACGCACAAAGGGGCGCCAGGATAGCCCTTGTTAGAGTGAATTTAATAAGTGATAATTTAATTAATTAATAAATCCATCTAAATTTGTATTTGGAAATAATTTTAATACTAACCTCAATTGCTTTGTGGCAACTTGCCAAAAAGGGGATTAGAAGTTGGCATGATCAGACCTTTAAAAGGTAATGGTTACCCTATGGGGTTATCTTTGAGATGGTATAAAATAAACCTAGATGGAAAATAACTATTCCTGGATAACAGTAGATGGATACCTTGCAATAGGTAGCCTAGAAATCCATGTTTTACTAAATTCCTTATTATCTTTGGAAAAATTCTTGAATTGATGATTTATTATTGTTTAAGTTTGAGTGATCTTATGTGTTTATATTTTTCTCTTGAATTGGTCATATGTCTATGTCTGGATGTTCTTGGTGGGGATCCTTCCTTATTTACTCCTAGCACGGGGGCGGTCGGGTGGATCGTGCTTCGCACCCCGTTGGGTTCCATCTTTTTATGCAGGTTTATTATTCAGTGCAATGTTGACAGTTGTTGTTGATCCAGTGTTCGTGTGTACCATATTTTTGTACTACTTATGTAATTTCATTATTGTTGTATCACTCCCATGTAGTTGGGAAGTTTTGTTTTGTAATTGTATATGATGTTGTTCTAATGTAATCTCTTATTGATGTTTTGTACTATCACTTTTGTGATTCATCTTGTACTATTTTCATGATGCAATTTTATATGATGTTTATATCTTTGATTATTCTATTATCTTATGTCTCTATGACTGTATTTGATATTCAAATTCTTTGGATATTAGGTATGTTTTTTGTATTATTATGATGAATGGTTTATGTAATGGTTAGATTAATGATTAGGTTGTTATGGGTTTAGTTCTTTAGTAATGCCCTCGTGTACCCCAAGGGAATTAGTTATGCAAGATGAACATTTGGTATGATGAATAAATTATTGTTCATTCTTTTTTGGTTCCTAAAAAAAAATTTGGTTGCATTTTACTTAATTCCTTTGGGGTTGCGTGGCGGGGCGTTACAATGATAACTTAATAAATCAAGGAGTCATTAAATTACTAAAAGATCAAAAGGATAACTTATGAAGATCCTATGTAATTTTGCTTCTTTTTTTTTTGGAAACTTCTAATAACATAATTATTTACTGTTAATCCAAATTCTTCTTTTTTTTTAGAAAAATCAAATTGTGTGACTAATCCAATCAAAGACACATGCAATTTCTTTAATAAGAAAAACAAGTTTCTATTAATACTAATTTATTTCAAGATTTCAATTATTCATTTAATTTAATTTCCATAGTTAAATATGGAATAACTATTAGTTCTTATATTCGATAATTATTTTAATACACTATTCAATTTTATTTAGTATGCTTATTATTCTTTTGCAATCTAATCACATTATTATCATTATTGGATTTTTATTTTTTTTGGTTTACTTTAATTCTATTGCTGAAAATCTAAAAAAACTTCTAATTTGATAACTATTGGGAAAATGTCCATTAAATAAGGAAAAAGAAAATCAACCTTCTAAATCAAGAGTGAAATTTAAACTCCCATTTTCACTTCCTCATCTAACTCCTCTTTAAAAAAAACAACATATATTTAAAACTAATTTGTATCAATTTATGATTTATTTTAGATTTCCTTTACCCAATTTTACTATATATATATTATAACAAATAAATTTAATATTTTATAAATTAATCACAATTTATTTATAATTTTCTTTTTCAAATAAAATAAATAAAATAAAATTTTATTTAAAAGTTTAATTAAAAACATAATTTTAAATTTTAGTTACAAATGGTAATTATAAAACTTACTAAAAACATAATGATAAATTTTAATTATAAAACATAAACCTGTATATTAATTTTTTTTTAAATATAATATTTCTTTTATAATTTAAATAATTTACTTTAAATAAAATTACCAAAAATTTAATAAAGAAAAATTCTCGTATTTCTTGGTAAAATTAAATAGATAAATTTTCATGAAATTTAATAATGTTTTTAAAATAAAGTAAGTTAGATTTCAATGAGATTAAAGAACATTTTAACTAAAATTTTCAACGAGTCTAAAAGAAAAATCTCAATCTTCAACAAAATTTCTAAGTATAATTTTTGATGAAATAAAAATAAAATAAAATAAAATAATTTTGTTTCGCTATAATTTTTTAAAAATGAATTAGGGTCCATTGTAAGGAATAAACTTACCTATAACGCAATTGCTGAAAATCCTTCTCTGTTGAACCAAGTTCTTCGATTCTTTCAAATCATTGTGCTTTTGTAACAAGTAAGAAAAAACAACCTTTCCTACTCCCTATCTTTCTTTAATAAAGGTGCACACAAGGCTTCCATTTTTATGCGTAGTTTACACATGAAGTTACTAAAATAATAGTTAACTAATAAAAAAATATTTAAATTCTTAAACAAGATGAAGTTGACTGCTAAAAAGTAGAGAGAAGAATAGAAGCTAAAACAAAAATATATATGGAAACTTTTTTTTTTTTAAATAAAGTTTATTTATTCATATTTTGAAAAAAAATATGTTTATTTCAATAATTAAATTTTAGCATCATAAGTTTTATTTATTTTAAAATAATTATTTGATTTTCTTAATATTTTAATAGTTGATTTTTTTTTTTAATATATTTATTTATTTATTTTTCTTGTGTTTTAATCCCATTATGGAATAAAATAATAATTATTGTCAAACCAACTTAATTTAATAATAAAGAGTTTTATTTTCAAATGTATTAGTAAGAGGGTTGTACCAATCCCCTAATTATTGTTCCAAATATTCATTTATGTTATGTACCTTTTTGCAAAAGTTCTTCTCAACCAAAAACATAGCCCATGATTCAATCATTTCCATCCAAAGATGAGGGCAACATCAATTAAGACATAAATATATCCACTCTACAATAAGTCATAAAATGTATATAATCATTCTTAATCGTAAGTAAAAAACATGCATTTTCTTTAATAATAAGTCATAAAATAAGCCTCATTTTCTCATTAAAACATCAATGTGTTTGCATCCCAACAATAAAATCAGCAATAAGCCATCAATTCATTAATTCCAACAATAACTCAAAAAATAAGGAATCCACTTCCAACAATAAGTCATAACAATGCCATCAATAAGGTATAAAGTTTAATAATTCAGTATACTTAAGGTCATATTAAAAATTGGTGGCAAAAATAAATAAAATAAAATCTTCATAAATATATAAGAATTCCATCAATCATAAGTTTATAAAAGAAATTAGTTACAACCAAGAGAAAATAAAACAAGTTTAGAAAAAAAAAGTCAACAATGAAACTAATTTTCACATGAGGTTCAATATCAAATAGTTTTAGAGGCATCATATCCAAACATGAAGCAAACATATATCAAAATAAATAAGTCAAACAAATTTTTCATAAATATCTAAGAATCTATCAAGGTCAGATTAAAATTTGAATTCCACATGCACAAGCAAGAAATAATAAAATAAGAAAACATAAAAAATAATTTAATAATGAAAATAAGTTTCTCAAAAGGTTCAATTTGTAGTTCAAAAATATTATGCAATTTTAATTTACACAAGTCATAGTAGGCTCAAGGCCTAGCTTTCGAACCTTGCTCTGATACCACATGTAATAACCCAAACTAATAACCCAAAAATTACCGCTTTTTTTTTTATTACTAGCTTATTATGTGTTCATTCACTTGCATAATCAGGTACTTCTACTCCAATAGGATAGGCATCCATCCACCAGGACAGGCATCCAACCATACGGGTTAAGCATCCAACCATACAGGTTAGGAAATTGTCCATACGGGACAAGAATTCTTCTATCCATCTGGGATAGGCATCTACCCAAATGGGGTAGGCATCTATCCATAAAGGATAGGAATGTGCCCTGGCCAGAGACTTAGACTCATCGGGACCATCCGAGTCTTGAGTCACTCACTAAAGACTACACTTCCCTTGGAAGTGTACTGAGGTCGTCATCCT
>VDFB02252929.1:0-32393 GCA_007258455.2 Sequoia sempervirens | reverse complement strand
TTTGTGGTTCCTCAACTTTTAGAATAAGGGAAATGAAGGTTTGGTTCAGCTATTTGAGTAGTTTGCTAGAATTGAAAAAGTCCCTTATTGCTAGAGTTAGGTCCTTCCCCACAACATCCCAAAAGATCTGGAAGAAATTTTGGGGGGAGCCATCGTGTCCTGGGGCCTTATACGCACCCATACTGAACACAATAGTCCAAACTTACTTAGGATTAACAACCCCCAGAATAGCGTCATTATCCTGTTGGGTTATAGGAGTACGAAGGGGTTCTAGTAGTAGGTCATCCATTGCCAGATTAGGGGCCTCAGCAGGAGTCGACAGAGCACATTGGAAGTGACTAGTAGCCAAAAGGCCAATCTAAGTAAGGGTGGTAACAACATCCCCTGACTCATTTTTCAACTTTTTTATTTGATTCCTCTTTCTATGCTTAAGGGTCAAAACATGAAAGAAAGACATATTTCGATCCCCCTCAATCAACCATTGAATTATGGATTTTTTGCTTCTAGAAAACCTCTTCTTTTTAATTTTTTTCCCCATTCCATGCACTCATCCCTCTCCTATTGACAATTCTGAAAATTGATATCCCCTTCCTCCATCCTCTTTTGTGTCACCCTTATCTTATTTACAATAATTTTTTTGATGGAAAACATCCCCAAACACCTGTTTGTTCCACCCCTTAACCATATTTTTGATATGTTTGAGTCTATGAAAAACCCTAAACATAAGGGAGCCATGTACCAAGACATTCCACCAAGCAACAATATTATTCCTGAAATCTAGATGGGAGTTCCACATGATCTCAAAATGAAAAAGGAACATACCCACAACAAAGTGTTCATTTGACCAATAACAGAGGATTATGGTCCAAAATAGTTTGGGGAAAAGCCAAGAGATTAGCGTTAAGTAAGGTTGTCCAATTGGGAGAGAAAATGAATCTATCAAGATGAACCTAAATCAAACCATCCCCCAGACGTCTATTAGTCCAAGTGTAGGATTGACCTTGCAAATCAATATCCACTAGACTAGTACTATTTAAGAAATTATCCAAATCAGTCATGCTATCAGTGTAATCAATCAGACCTCCACACTTCTCTGAGGGGTATACGAGGAGTTGAAGTCACCAACCACTAGCCATTGAGCCTCCCTATTGGCCTGTATCCAATTAGATATATCTTGCCAGAGGGCTTTCCTTGCATTCCTTAAATTAGGGGCATAAGTGTTAATCATAAACCAAGAACTCCCAACATTGGAGAACTTGACACCCACACTATTCTTGCATTGGAATAATTCAAAACCAATTATCCTATTAGGGTTCCACATCACCAATGGCCCACTCGAAGCCCCATCTGCATCATTACAGGAAAAGGGCGTTCAACCAGATATACCTAGCTATGGGTTCAAAATTTGTTTTTTTCATTTTGGTTTCTTGTAACAACAAAACGCCAATCTTGTGTTCTAGCACATAATTCTTTAGGGCCAACTGCTTGTTGGGGCTATTTAACCCTCTCACATTCCATGAAAGGACTTTCATTTAGAATATTTCTTTGAGGACACTTCCAATGTCCTCTATTTACCAATAGCTATTTCTTTTGCTATCTCTATGTTCCTAGTTTTCCGTTGATTGGGTCTACCAGGTTTGGACTCACCTCCCACATATGCTTTCTTTTGTTTAGCCTTCTTTTTAGGAGTTGACCAGAACTCTTCTTTTGTGGTTTGAGTCTGAGGAAAGAAGGCCATCTTAGTCTGTCCAAGATCAAGAGTTTCCTTTTTCACTCCTCGAATCTCACCTTCCTTAACTTCCTTAAGCTTAGGGGAAGGAATCTTCTCCATTTCAACCATAGGCTCTACCAACACCCTGAAACCAAGTAACGGGGACTTACACACCAAAACACTATTGGGAGAGGACCCATTAAACTCTAAAGCAGAATCAATCGAGACTAAATCCATAGGTTGACCTGCCAGGATCACTAGGTCAACAAGCCCAACCTTAGCCAATGAATCCATGATCTTAAGGATATCAAACTCAAAGGGGTAGTTGTTAGTGAGGTCCTCCGCAAAAGGTTCATTAGGGCTAGGGTTGTGTTTAACTGTGGACTTACAGTTTGAAATAAGGTAACCAAGTTTAGCACATTTCTGGCAATAAATCACTGCATTTTCATAGCAGATCTGTTGAGCCCAAGACCCAAATTTAGAACAAAGCTTCATATAATTTGGTAAGGTCTTATTAATATCAATGTTGACACAAAAGTGTGCAAAAACTAACTTGTACTTTGATATGGTAATAGAGTCCAAGGTGATGAAATGGCCCAAAGAATCACCAATACTTTGAAATACAAAGTCATCCCAGTATTCTGGAGGAAGTCTTGGAAGACGCACCCACACGGGAGCCGACTTGTTGAGATCGGTAGCAGGGTCAAACCCCAGTTTCCATCGACATAAAGATAAACCATGCTTCCCATAAACCCAAGGACCCGAAGAGAGCACTAGAATCAAATCCTCCTTAGTCATGAACTTGAAAAGGAAGAGTTCACCAGCCATGGCGTAGACACCCACACTGCCCTTCAATTGCCATTTCGCAGTTGCCCATCTCCTAACCATATCGATAGTAGAGTGAAAGGAGAAGAATTTTCCCACCACCACATTCTCCATGGAATAAATAATTCTATCGCTAATAGCTTTAGGGATAGAGAGTTCAATACCTGAGATAAAGATCTCCACCTCAGGACAAGGAAAAGAAGTCTTAGCAACTAGGCTCAGTTAGTCAATGCGTCTTTCCATCCCTTTAGACCTAGAGTGATAGGGATCATAGGAACTTCTATTGTAGGCCGACCAAGAATCATGGGATCACCAGCAACGAACAACACATGAGAGTCCCTCGAGGATGTGGACACAACATGTGTTGTTGCAAAATTTGGTCAAAAGAGGACAGGGGGGAATTGTGGGGTACCCCCAATGTAGATTATACCATACGCGCAAACAATTCAAAATCAGAGGAGCATTAAATTTTTTATTAGTGTTGCAATTTCTTGTTATATTAAACCTATGTTTTAAAACCTTAATGTTAGAATTCATATGCATAAATTTCAATTAATTTGTATTGAATTTGTTTTTTCTTTAACTTTTTTCAATTTTATTTTTGTAGGAATAACAATAAAATAATTTTATTTTTGTAGGAATAACAATAAAATAATTTAAATTTTATAAAAAAAATATTGTCAAGAGTTAAAAATAACTAAATTATTTACCTTGCATAACTAAAGTTTGTCATTAAAATTAAAATTTAAAACTATCTATCAGATGAAAAAAAAATTCAAAAGAGGAGAGGGGGGAGAGAAGGGATAATTTTTTTTAAATCCAGACATAATTCTATTCTACCTACACACCATTTAGTGAATGTATGAACCTAATAACAACCAATCCTCACTAGATCCATTTCCACAATCCTAATGTAAGATGGTGCAATCTTAGAGGGGAAACATGCATAAATAATGACAATTTCTATTACAAATATGTTTAATCAACCACATAAAATGCTCCACCATCAACTAAGTATTAGTGGTATAAACATGTAGTCAAATATTTATCAAAACCCATTGAATTTAATGGGTAAGTTTTATATGAAAATAAATCAGACTTAGATCTTGGGAAAGACCAGTGAATAAAAAAATAAAAAAAATTAAAGGAAAATATTAAATTTTATTCATAAAGTTGTGTTTCCAAACTATAATAATTTTTCCAATGTCTTATAATGAACAACAACTAAATTTATATAAGAAATTTGGATGGCAGGGAAAATAATTCTTCCCTCCAAATTGTCACAAAATGACAAAAGAGTTTTAAAACATGAAGAGTCATGGATTGACTCTTCACATTCTGCACTTTCCCTTCTTTTTAAACATAATTTCCCTCCTTTTGCTTTATAATTCTTGAATTTAATTTACTAGCATCTTCAAACAACCCTACCTTTACATTCAAAATAAATACCATGTTTGCACATTCAAAATAATTGGCACTATTTGCAATTTTGAGTTACTTTGTACTACAATTCTGTAAACCTCTTCCATTTTGAGTTTCCAAATCTTCATTAAAATCATCGTCATTGCATTTTCTTCCTCCAGATTTGTTTGTATATGTCTTTGTTGTTAGAAAATTTACCTCGTTTCTTGAATGCAAATTATCTTTGAGCATGATAGTATCATTCTTAAAGAGGGTGAGCACTAATTTCCCTTTTCTTATTAGAATTCATCATCAAACCAAGTAGATCAGTTCTAGAATCCCCTAAAATTTCAATAGAATTCTCTCTTTGCCTTAAATCAGTTGTATAATACTTCTTCTAATTTCCTTCTCTAATGACCATCATTTGCCATTCTTTCTTATAGGAAGAAATACAAAGCATGGAGATACATACAATTGATGGAATCATACTCTTCAAGAGTTCACTATGAATAAGTATGATTGAGACTCCTAAATTGTTCCCAATTGTACCCATTTAACCTTAGAAGGGGTGGTTTTCCAATTTTATTTTATTTTAGTTTATCATAATATCTAAACTTATAATATCTCCTTTGTAAGCTCAAGGTAACACAAAGCCTAGTTTTAGTTCTAAACTAGAAAAAAAATCCCATCTATCTCCATAATGATCTACATTTAACTAGTGTAATGAAAACATTTGAAGGTGGAACCCCCTCCCAAATGCTTGATAGCTACCGTTTACTAACTATAATGACCTGTAAAACTACTCATGCAACCCTATAATTGGAGCCTTCATTTCTCACATTGATTGGATAACCATTTTCAAGCATAACAACTAGACAATAGACTGTATCTTCTTTGTTTCCATGTTTTTCCCCCATCCGAATTTAGTTACAAAATGATGTAAAACATTCCCATTTCTAGTTTGGCTAGTTCTAATCCAACATGATATCTTGGCCCTCTTCCAAAATATTATTAATGGCTCTAAATACCTATAATTTTATTTAATTTGTAGGGATCAAAAGCTAATGGGTCTAGGTATATAGATAAAAATATATTAATAATTTTTATGCATGCAGTGACCTTCTACTCCTTTAGAATCTTAAAGCCATTGGTTTGTATCTTGTGTGCATTCTCTATGAAAATAGGGGCATATATTTGATAGGTGAAGATCCTCATTTTCTATATTTCTTATAAAGGCTATTGATTTATATTCCTTCCAATTTAAACTTGAATCTCCTTTCTTTATCTTCTGATGAATAAGTGCTCTGTGTTCCCCCCTTAGTTCACATAGTTCTTTGGTCTTCTTAGTGACGAATTTGACAACTGTAGTTATGGTTGTTGAAACTATCATATCTAGAAAAATAAAACTATTTATAAGAAATCCAATATGCTTTTGTTAGTAAAATAGTGTTATATTTTACCTTCCTTGCTTAGTACTATATCTAAAAATCCCCCTTTGCAAACCTTATACATTTTATCAAATCGTTCAATCACTACTGTCTTGGCATATGTTGGCAAGATATAGAAGTTTGTGAGGTTCCATAGATATAATTTTGGTCATTTCTAGACCCATATATCCATTATATACCACTTAAATAGCCTTAAAACACCTCTAATATGCCTAAATAAACCATAAAAGTATAAAATATTAGAAAGGAAAAGGTAAGTTCATGGGATAAGATATTTAAGTGTTATTATGAAATGATATGATGGAAAGACATTAAGAGGCTATATAAAGAAGGGAAAAGTGGGAGATAAGAGTGTGGAACCATATGGATGAAATATATGTGAGAATAAGGAATACCTTAAGTGAGAGTAAAGAATGAGGAATTAATTATAAGATACGTATAAGCCATGAAAGTATTTTAATATATTATTTTATGGGTGTGTATATATGAATGCATATAATTTACTATAATTTGGTTTATGTGTATTGCATACCTAAATTATCTCTTTTTATTGCATCGAATTGAGGTTTACTGCATATAACAAAATATTAAATCTTGGATTCCAATCAAGGATTTTATGTCAATATTTTGTTATGTTGTGGGGACTTTAGTTTTTGGTGCATATGGAGGAAGATCATACCAAAGATAAAATTAGTGTTAAAAAGTTCGAAGAGAAGTGGAAATTTTAGATTTTTCTTTAATTATACATGGTGAAAATATATTTGTGAAATGGTGTGGTAATATAAAATAAGCACTAGCCCTCAAGGAACAAGACACTAAAATAATGGCATAGAGAAGGAAGGAGATTCAAATAGACATAAATTGTAGTAGTTGATGGAATCATAGTCAAGTTCACCAACATTGGATCAATTGAATAAAAATTATTTTTTTCAATGGGAAAGATTGGAAAAAGAGTGAAGGAAAATGAGAATTTAATGTTTGTAAAAGATATTTTGGAAGAGGAATTGATGAAATTTTAAAAGTGTAATTTAGAAATGATAGAAAATATAACGAAGATAAGAAAATATAATTATAAATATTTAGGTGAAAATGATATTTTGGAAAAATAACTAGAGTAAGTTAAAATAAAAAATGAAGAATTAGTAGAGGAAAATAGTTCATAAAAGGGTGAAATATCAAAGTTGAAGGAACATAATAGTCAATTGGATCACTTTCTTGTAGCATGCTAAAAGGAAAACGAGTGTATAAGACCAAATACTTCACTATGTGATATAAATAATTTATGTTTTTCATTTGATGAATCATTTGGTAGATGCAATATAGCTCAATTTTCTCTAGATAAATAATGTAAGGTTAGAAATAATGTGTTTAAATATACAAATATTGCAAGTTGTGATTATAATAATAAATCATGTTTTTGAAAATAATGTTGGTTTTAAGATGATGAAAAGTATGGGATTGTAGAGTAGGAAAAGTGATCCTAGATCCCACTAGATTAACTAGGGTTAACTTCTCTTCACTTTGACTCCACATTTGAATACAAACCAACTAGGGTTTGACGATTGGCTTGCTGCCACAAGGGAGATCCAATCCCTTAGGGTTTGTGTTCTTTTGAATTGTAAAGAAGATAAATTTTGTGTGTGTTTTAACAAGCCTATTTGATATATAACCCTATATCTGAAAATGCATTTTACCTCACAGACGAAAACACAAACTAAAAAAACAAACCCAAATATGAGAAATGGTGATAAAGAGGAACCTGTGACTGAAAGCATGGGCTAAAATATAGGAATAGGGGTGTAGGGCTCCCTGGACCTACGATGCTTCCTTTTGGGATCTAAAAACTCGAGAATGTAGGTTACAATCTACTTTGTGTTTCCTGTGATTTTCAGTTGATGAAACTTTCAGATTTGACCTACACATATGAAAAGAGGGGGAAATGTTGTATTGTATAGGGTCTTACCTAAGTCAAATCCCATTTTGGTATTTCTACCTCCATATACAAAAAATGATGATGATCAAGAGCACATGCCTGGGTCAAGAAAAGGCCAAAACAATAATGGATTGAAATGATAAATGCTAATTGACAATATCACCTTTGGTATGAAATCCCTGATGAGGTGATGCCACACCACAAGTTTCCATAAATGTTAAATGATGGATGCCTTGATTGCTTGATAGACTTGTAAAAGGTTCACAAAACACAATAGATTATTTTAAATAGCATGCAAAAGAAAAATCAATACATCTTAATAATTTGAACATAATAGCTCCTTGTTCATTCTTGCCTCTTCCTTTCTCCTTTTCTTCTAATGTTCAAATGAGAATAAAACTTATTTATATGCATCGCAATTGATATTTCCAATTATAGGCTGACCTGGGATCTTTTTAAACCACCAAAGATTGACACCAAAATTCAAATTTGAATTAGGAAACCTTTAAGGTCAAGGGCGGCCCACGCCCTTGGCTGGGTGCTTTTTACTCAAATTTATGAGGATGTTGGGGATTTAAATATATTTTATCAATTTGGCCATGAAAATGAATAAATTATTACTTTAATTAATGCTGTAGGAAAAATAATGTGTCAAGGTAGTGTGAAATTGTTAGGGGTGACAATTTATGATGCTACATTTAGCCCCCACTTTAGTGAGAATATGATCTTTTGTTTGATGGGCTTAATTTATGGCTAGTTTTCCTTCATTAGTTTATATTTTTATCATTTCAATCTGCCAAGTTTTACAAAAATTCCTAAGACTTCATACATATTTTATACCTTTCATGCACTTTAAACTAGACTTTAGTATGTGGAAGTACAAATATGATATGTTGACATTTGTATGTGTGAATGTATTAATGTTCATGAAATTTAGTATGATTCTATGCTTAAATTATGATTGTTAATGATGTGTATGCCTTAGGGATGAAACTAACTTCTTGTATCTAGAAGGATTGTAACTTGCAACAACTAGATTTTTAGCCCACAACATAAGGACTGTAGATAGTGGCAGGGGAGAAGTCAGAATGGTTGGAGCGCAACAGTTCTAGAGAAGAGCAAAGCTAACCATTGAATGGTCAACCATGAGTCATCAAAAGCACATTCTTATCCACCAAAAAAGATGACTAGAAGAAGAAGTTTGTTTTGAGTAGGAGTAACCCATGACATGACATTCTCCACGAAACACATCTCTATCATGGCGGTTGATTGTTAGGGCAGAGTTCCAATTTAGTTTCTCTTCTTCTAATTTTCAATTATGGTTTTCTGCTACAAGACTAAGTCCTCTCCCTATCTTTGAGAGAGAGTGGACAAATAAATTATGGTTCTATTTTTAGTCTTAGAAGGAATAAGACTCCTCATAGACCCTATATAGTGGGATTTGTTGTGAGGAGTGTATCTAGTCGGTTATCTAGTTAGTTTTTGCTAAATTACCAGTTGATAGTCACTTTGATCACTGTTAGTTTTTTTGTTATTAGTTGAATAATATATATGTATTGCTGAATGAGAAATCTTTAGTAGATTCTTGTCAGAGTTCAAAGTTTTCATGCAATAAAGGAGTTATTTAAATATCATGATTTGTTGATTAAGTAGTAAGTGTTGACATCTGTTGTGGAAGTAGTAACTCAAGCAAGGGGCACTTGAGGTACTTTTATCCACTCTATTTCCTATTATTAGATTAATTCATGCATTATTGCATTTAGTTAAGATAGTTTCCAATTTCATGCATGTGGAATTCATGAATATGATCCTAATTGAATTGGATTCTATAGTTTAATGTGTGTTTATACTTCAAGAGTAATTAGTTACAGTTCAGTCTTAGAATTTAATAGTCACAAACTTAAGTGATAAGTACCTGTAGCATAAGTAGCAACTCACTTATTTATTCCCCTGTTTTTCAAGTTAAACGTATTTATTTACTTTTCTAGCTTTTATAGTTTTTTGTACATGAGTAATCACCTATACTCTACTGATATAGGGAATGTTTAGAATCTATGAATGCATATATAGTTCCAACATTGTCAAAAGCTTATGAAGCCCTGTTGATAATTAAATGAAGCCTCTCATGGAAGATGAATTGTTTAGTTAGGAACCCATCATTTGAATTGTGCACCTACCAATAGCACCAAGTTAATTAGACATTAGAGAGTCCCTACAATGTTCATACTAACACTAAAGGAATAAATATCCATATCGAAACACTGAAGAGATAAGATGACACCAAGTTGAGGGGTGCGCAAGCCCCCAACTTATGATCCCATCAATGCATGCAAGATAAGGAAAGATTCAATCATACATAAAGCACTTAATGAACAATCAATGGAGTACACTTAAAAGAATACACAAAGCATACATAAACACACTGCATACAAAGAACATACAAAGTAAATATGCATAATACATGAATAAAAAATGTGAAATACACTAAGAAAACACACCAAATACACGAAGCAAACACACAAAATACACAAGGAAAACACATAATCAACACAATGCAAACATGATAAAAATAAAACATAAACACAGGGTTAGTATGCTAAAAAGGATTCACATCAGTAAGGTAAAGAGACCTCAACCTTAAATTTTGTCTCAAATACCAAATGTCATCCATTGGCTATAATGTTAGATAAAATGGTGCTCTCATAAGGATCAACAAGTTGTGTTATGCTAGATCACTCGTGAGTTACATAGATCCATTGGCTAGCAAGCTACATTATTCTAAGTGCCCATGCAATAGGATGTGTTTCATGAGGCTAGCAAATTGTGTTATGCTAGTTGTCTCATGAAACACATGGATCTACTAGCAAGCAAGTTGTGTTATGCTAGGTGGGCATGCAAAAATTCTCAAGTTCATGAGTCAACAAGCTCCATTATGCCAAATCCATGGACTATTTTGCTAATCACGCTTTAGGGAGCGCATCAAATTTAACATCATGAGGGACGAATTAAATGTTTAACATCACAAGGGATGAACTGATAACCCTGCCTTAGGGGGGTTAAAAATAACACCACCACCAAAGGGGCATGCCAATAAGTAAAAAAAACAAGATGCCAATGAAATGGATAGGGTGATATGCCCCCCCTTAAAATGTCAATATACTTGCTATATTGATATTTTAAGGAAAATAAGGAGAAGGGGGGATCCTTGAAAATAATGCACACCTCTCAAAACTAGCTATCCTTTCCCCCCGAGTGTAAAGGCAAGGACAACCACACTAGAGACTATCATATTGCTACCTAGATGAAATATAGTTGCATGCAAAATTGTACCACCATGAATGACAATGAGAAAACATATGGAGCTAAAAATTCCACATGGTGATGAGAAACACCATAGAAGACAAATCACTGCTTAAAATTACTAGGTGCATCAACACATGGGAGAGCACCACAATCAATAAGTTGTATTTTATTACTCAAGGTCTTTCATTCATTGGTGGAATGACCATGCACTCAATGATATGCACAAAAAGAGTTATTCTTATGAAAATTCTTACATGTTGGAGGAGGAAGAGTAATCAAGTGGGATTTGAGAAGCCTCAAAAAATATTCTCTTGCTATGATAGAGGATGACGAGTGGGAGACAAATTTTTCTCTCATGATGAAAAGCTTGCTCACTTACCACATGATGTTATAAATATAGTAGATGATGAAGGATGATATGTAGACAAAGGAGAAGGTTGGAAACCTAAACCCATTTTGAAATATATGGTGTATATTTCACATGATCCTTAACTCCTTGTATCATGCTTTCATTATATTTTCTTTTAGAAATAATTTTAAATCCAAGCCCTTAACAATTTTCTAACTTAGATGGAGGAGTCTTTTCTAAATTATTGTGAGAAGAATTGATTATTTTGCAAGAACGTGAATCCTTTTTAGGTGTTGAAATGTTAAGATTAGACATTTCCAACACATGAGGGATGAAAGCTAAAGAGCTCCCATCATCTCCATGGGATGATGTTTTTGGATTTTTTGATGTAGAATAAGATTGAGCAAATGAAACACAAGAATCCTTAGATTTAGATTGTAATATTTTATACTCTCCCACAAAGGAGGGTGTAAAATCGAATGAACCTAAATCATCACCAAAGAATGTACTTGAAGATGAAGCCTTATTTTGAACGTTATTTGTATTAGATTGCATTGAAGCTAATGAAATGTAACCTTCGACTCTTCAGGCTCTGATGGTGAGATTTTAGACTGTTGGTGTAATTAATATTTAATTACACTTTACATAAGTTTACTTAGGTAATTATTTAATTCCTAGGTTAATTAGTTGTCATCCTTATCTTGTTGAGCTATTTTGTTGCTCAAGATAAGATTAGGGTTATGCATCTCTGCTTTTATAAAGCAAATAATTATCATGTAATTATTGAATTCCTGAATAATATTATGTTGCACATCTTTTTGCAATAGCCTCTGCTTTTTTGTTTTTCTCTTATGTGGAAGGATATTCTGGTTTGCAAATCTGATCTTGGTTTCTAACATGGTATCAGAGCCTTGATTTGCAACCCCTTCTCAAATTTTTGAGAAAATCATTGTAGGGTTCATTCAGGATTCCTCAAGGATATCATGCCTTGAGTTCATCTATGAGGCGTTTTGGATCAGATTGGGCTTCACCATTGGATTCAAAGCGTTGGAAAAAGTCAGGATTGACTTTTGTTTTGTAGATTTTGGCCATTGGAAAAAGTCAGGATTGACTTTTGTTTTGTAGATTTTGGCCATTGTTTGCCAGATCTGTGAGGGTTTCAAGTTGGGAGATTTTTTGCAAGATTTGGCGGTAGCCAAATTTTTGAAGCATTTTGGGCAGAAACGGAGGTCACCATCGCGTTCGCAGTGGCCAAAAACCCTAAAAATGCCCTTCGTTTCATCGATTTTGGTGCAGTTGATCTAAGAGGAAAAATATTTTTGTATGGGGGGCCATATGGCCTCCCCTGCACACATTCTAAGGCACAATTTTCAAAAAATAAAAATAAAAACACATTTTTTTGGAAACAACGCCACCATGCCCAGTTCAGAAGGGGTTCGCCGCCCGGCGGCCATTGATCCGCCACCACCGCTGGTGGCGTCGCCCACCTCCTCCGCCAGACTCTGTTCAGCCCCTGTAGGCTTAAAATGCCAAGCCGTGGCCATATCGAGATCTAGGAGCTGAGATCCATCCCCCAGCTGGTCTAAGCCCCCAGCCCTAGTCATATTGGCGACCAGGGGCCCGCGCCCAACCTCCAATCGCAGGCAGGGAATATTCCCTTTGAAATCGGCATATTCCTCCGACGGCCAGATGGCCATCAAATTTTTCCCGTGAAGTGCTGACGTCAGCATGACGTCATCAGCTGTACGACCCTCTTTGCCCTTCCTAGCCTTGATTTTTCCTAAAGGAGCAATTTTTTTCTTTTGGTCATAACTTGGGCATACGGTATCGAAATCGGGCAAACGAGATATCGCCGGAAAGCTGGTTTTGAGAAATTTCTAGTGGTGTAGGTTATTTTTCAGAATTTTTCTATTTATCTACTTTTTTTCTTTTTGAAGTCAGATGTTTATTTTGGCTTCGAGCTCATAATTTTTGCCACGATCTCCAATTTTTGTCTTCTTTACGGCGTTGGAAAGGTATTGAGGAGCTCTATCTTGTTGTCCATGTACTTTTTTTCTATATCTGTCCCAAGTTTATCATTATTCCAAATTTTCCCAATGGATGTTTTGGAGATTACTTGGATGTTTTGGCAGTTGGAAAGGTGAAACTTGAATATTTGTACTTCATTTCAGTACTAACTTCATGTTATTTTATGTTTATGCATGCATTAGCATTCTCTCCTTTTACAATCATTGGGTTATTGTAATAAACGAACTGAGATAAAGTTCAATCAGTGGGGTTTCTTGCATAATAATTTGATTAGAGTGTGCATGCACTTTGATCTCCATATCCATCTTGATTTGTTGGCAACTCGTATGGGTTATCTGGTTTCTTAGTTCTTTTGGCCCCATCTTGCTTTAGGTTGACACATATCAGATTCATCGGTTGACACTTCAGTTGAGAGATTATGTTTCTTGATCCTCATTGGTTCATATTTTCTCAGTTTGAGGGCCATGTTTTTATGGTTAATGTTCCAGAGTCTTTTTTGGTACTCCTTCCCATGGAAGATTTTTAGTCTTAGTTTGGAATTGACATCAAGATACACGGCTTCCAGATTCTATCATCATTTCATCTACTGTTGCTTCACAGATTCCAGGGTTGTTCCAGTTTGTGAGTTTTCCAGTGTTTTGTGGCATCGGGTCTGCTGTCACATTATCATGATTCCAGTTTGGTTAGTTGTAGCAGAAGTATCTCCTTGCTTTGGATTGCAGTTCCAGTGTTACTCCATAGTGTGTGTTCAGTGCTTCTCTGCAACAGTCATCTCATTGTAGGGGGGTTTTGTCCCATTGGGTTTTCCTTCTCTACCTCATATTGCATTTGTACTTGGGTACCTGATCAGGCCTTGTTGTCGGGACCCATTCATGCTTTCTTGCATTCATCTTAGTTTTAGGTGCATGCTTTGTTAGTCTCCCTAAGTTGCACTTATGGGGGGTGTTGGTGTAATTAATATTTAATTACACTTTACATAAGTTTACTTAGGTAATTATTTAATTCCTAGGTTAATTAGTTGTCATCCTTATCTTGTTGAGCTATCTTGTTGCTCAAGATAAGATTAGGGTTATGCATATTGGCTTTTATAAAGCAAATCATTATCATGTAATTATTGAATTCCTAAATAATATTATGTTGCACATCTTTTTGCAATAGCCTCTGCTTTTTTTTTTCTCTTATGTGGAAAGATATTCTAGTTTACAAATCTGATCTTGGTTTCTATAGCCTCTGCTTTTTTGTTTTTCTCTTCTGTGGAAGGATATTCTGGTTTGCAAATCTGATCTTGGTTTCTAACATAGACTACCCACTAAGAGTAGGTGTAAAGTCTAACAAATACCGCTCATCATCATTTATAGTATCATTATCATAGGAAGGCAATGGTTAAAATTTTGAAGATGGAATCAAAGTACTAAGAGAGTTAGAAGTGTTATGCTCGAATTCGACAGGTAAATTATAACTTATTACATCTGTTTTAACTGTGTACCTTATTATCATATTCATAATTCATCTTATGGTGAAGAGTAGATGAGACTCCCTTCATGGAATGAATCCATGGTCTACCAAGAAGATTGTATGAAAGAGGATTTGGCATGATATGAATAAGGGTAGGAAAAATCACGGGTCTTACCTTAATAGGCAGTGTGATTGTGCCCAAACAATTGCTTACCAACATTATCTAAGCCACAAATAGAAAGATTATCAGGTTTTATGAGATTCTTATCCACACCAAGCTTATCTAGAAGATCAATACTATAAAAATTCTCTTCTAAAGAAGAGTATCTTCCTGATAGCCTAGGAGAGACCGAGATATTGGAGGAAGAGGATGTTTCAGATTATGAAGAGGAGGAGAGTCAAGAACAAGAAGAGGAAAACAATGAGATGGAAGGAGACAATGAGGATGGTGAGAGAAAAGAGTTTGAAAAGGATGATGATGTGGAGGCTAACAATGAAAGCCCTATAGCTATGGAAGAGTAGGATACTACCATTCAACACTCTCAAATGTAGGAAAGTTATAAGGATGGGGATTACAATAGCTTAAACCCTAAAATTGAATCTCTTGGTGTTCAAGTGGAACAAATTGAAAGATGGATTGAAGAGCTAGTAGATAGTTCCAAGAAGATCTAGGTCATGGAAGGTGCCATAAAAAACATCTGTATGGTGGTGGATGGAATAATGAAGAGAGCAGTGATGGGAACTATCTTGGGACAAGGAAAAAATTGCAAACAATAAAATAAAAAGGGTTACAGGAATGAAGCCGACAATTCTGAGAACAAGGAGCTCAAGGATAGCTGGTTTGATGTTGTGGAGGACCTCCAAGAGAATTAGAGTCTTATTGAAGATTCCTAATTTGATTCTTTTTCATGATAGGGCTTTGGGTATTTCTATCTGGAATTAGTGCCTTCTTTTGTTTGGTCCATAGCTATGTTGTTATTGACTTTGATTAGTTTTATATGTTGTGTATTTAGCTTCTAGTATTACTCTGCTTAGTATTAAGACTTTGCTTAATAGTTGGTGGTTATGGTATTTTTGTCTAGCATGTTTTTTGGTCTGGATAAGTGGAATTTTAATCTTGTGACTAATCTTAATACTGGTTTGTAGTCTCTTTGTAAGTTGATGTTGTTGTTATTACTTTTATGTTCCCAACTGGTTGTTGTGTTCTCTAGTCTATTTTGTTGAGTCCTACAACTCAGTTGTTCTTTTGTATGGGATAAGGGCCCTAACCTTGCTTATCTAATCAAAAAAATTAAGACACAATCCATTATCAATAAGTGTACATCTAACCCCAATTTTATTAATGAACACAAATATCATTAGAGCCTCATGTTTTTTTTGAATATCAAGAGGAGGTAATTCACTTTCATGGAAAACAATATCTAGGTTTGTTGTATTTATACCATCCAACAAGGCCACTACATAATTTGGTTTAACAAAAGGTGAGATTTCAATCTTTTGCAAAGCCTCTTGGAGCATCCTGTGGTATGTGGTTGAAGTTTGAACTAAGCCCCAAAGAGAGATCTTAGCTGGAGTATTACAAAGTTTCTCAACAAGATGATACTCTTTGCCACTATGTTGAGGAAAATGAGGTGTGGGGGGGAAAGATATGGTCAAGAAAATGGAATGGATGTTGGAATTTTCTTTGGTTGTTTGTTCCTTTGAGTGTTATATGTGTGAGCAACTTCATGATAACTTCATTGTTGCAACACATTTCAATGTACACCATTGTTTTGAGTGAGTTTTTTTGCAAAGTTTAGGATATGGCCAAGAGGCTTAGATTGGTTTGTAGGAGGTCCTATAATGAGATGAGGTTTAGGTTGACTTGAAGGAGGTTCAATAATGAGAGGAGGTCCAATAATCAATTGTGGGATTACAATTTCAATTGAGTTAGCTACTTGTTGACAATATTCTATCAATGGAGGGATCTAATATCAATTTTGAATCTTCATCTATGCAAGCCACCTTACTATCATTAATTACATCCTCTTGCGTCAAGATATCCTCCCAAGTAGGAGATATATTGGGAGAGAGATAAAATGAGTTTCATGATTAATTAAAGTATCAATGATTGCATCCTCTTGCACCAAGATATCCTCACAAGTAGGGGAGATAATGAGAGAGGGGCAAACATGAGTACCAATAATTGCATCCTCTTGCTCCAAGATATCCTCACAAGTTGGGGAGATAGTGGGAGAGGGGAAAACATGAGTACCAATGATTGCATCCTCTTGTACCAAGATATCCTCACAAGTAGGAGAGATATTGGGAGAGGGACAAACATGAGTATCATGATTACTTGAAGAATGAAGATTAGGTAAAGTGGTGTTAATAAATTTATCAGTGATTTTATTCTTTTTGCACCACAATGTTCTCATAGGTAGAAAAACTATTGGTTGGTCAAAGGCCGATGTATATCCCTTTTGATGACATGGAATAGGGTTCGAGACATTGCCTCAATTTTTTTTAGACAAGCCATATTTTACTATATCAAAACCAAAATTTTGAAAAGAAAACATTTTTTTTTTGTCCTTTTTTTTCTTATAGGGATAATACATTAAATTAGGTAAATTAGGGAAAAATTGGCAATGCACAACAAAATCTGGAAGTTTCAAGACCAATTGTCAGAAACAGGAACAAATCTTAACAAATACCATAGATAAGGTTTCACAAAAAATTTGATGCCAAACTGGCTGGACAAGAGCATGGGTGCTCTAGACTAGAGAGGTAGGTTTTTACTAATTTCAAAATCTAGAAACCAACTACAACGTCTGAGGGTATATTGTTGCATAGGTTTAAGTTTGAAAGCAAACAAATTGCTGAAAATACATGAAAATCTAATTTGTTTATGTGAAGAACATACATGCATAAAATTTCATGTTTTAAAAGAAATGCAATATGTTCAAATGAATTTTTTTAGAGTTTAAAATGGTGTAATTGAATGAATCTTTCCCAAAAATACTGAAAAGTGATAACTTTTTGATCTTTTGAAATGAAAACACTATGTAATTCTTCACTTTTTCAATGCTATTCACTAAAATATGTATGCATAAATGTCAAACAAAAGCATCATAATATTTCAATTTGATTTATTAATGAAAGAACTTAGACCCAAGCCCTGATCAAATATGAAATTATGCAATTAGATTCACAATATTTTGCAATTTTGATCTTAGTTGAATTCACTAAGTTGCTTAATGTTTTATGATCAAAGAGAGAAAATACTTAATTTTGAAAATGAAACAAATGAAAATTAACAAGATTTTAAAATAACCTAGGTTTTGATCAATTTTTAGAATTTATGCTACAAAAATAAAAAAATTACAAGTAGGATAGTCAGGCTCACCAAAATGTAGAGTAGGAAAAGTGATCTTAGATCCCACTAGATTAACTAGGATTAACTTCTTTTCACTTTGACTCCACATTAAAATACAAACCAACTAGGGTTTGATGATTGTCTTACTACCACAAGGGAGAGCCAATCTCTTAGGGTTTGTGTTCTTTTGAATTGTAAAGAACATAAATTTTATGCGTGTTTTAACAAGCCTATTTGATATATAACCCTAGATCTGAAAATGTATTTTACTACACAAAAAAAATAGAAACTAATAGAACAAACCCAAATATGAGAAATGGTAACAGAGAGGAACTTGTGACTAAAAGTAGAGGTTGAATTATAGGGACAGGGGTGCATGACACCCTAGACCTAAAATGCTTCCTTTTGGGATCTGAACTCTAAAATGTAGGTTGCAGTCTCCTTTGTGTTTCCTATGATTATCAGTTGATGAAACTTCCAGATCTAACCTGCACATATGAAAAGAGGGGGGAAGGTTGTTTTGTATAGGGGCTTGCCTAAGTCAAACCTCTTTTTTATATTTCTACCTCTACATACAACAAAAGATGATGATCAAGATGGCACGCCCTAGGTTGGGAAGAGGCCAAAATAATAATGGACTAAAATGATACATGATAATTGACAATATTACCTTCAAATGGTATAAAATCCTTGGTGAAGTGATGCCACACCACAAGTTGCCACAAATTTTGAATGATGGATGCCTTGATTGCTTGATAGACCTGGAAAAGGTTAGTTCACAAAATACAATAGATTGTTGTAGATAGCATGTAAAAGACAACTCAATACATCTTCATAATTTGATCATAGCTCCTTGTTCATTCTTGCCTCTTCTTTTCTCCTTTTCTTCTAATGTTCAAATGGGAATAAAACTTATTTATATATTCATTCAATTGATATTCCAATTATAGGCCAACTTGGGATCTTTTTAAACCGCCAAAGACTGACTCCAAAATTCAAATTTGAATTAGGACACCTTTAAGGTCAAGGGTGCCCCATGCCCCTGTCTAGGTGATTTTTACTCAAATTTATTGGGATATTGAGGATTTAAATATATTTAATGAATTTGGCCTTGAAAATAAATAAATTATTATTATAATTAATGTTGTAGGTAAAATAGGGTGTCAAGGTAGTGTGAAATTGTAAGGGGTGACAATTTACGATGTTACAAGGATATGCAAGAAAAGGTTTGGGAAAGTATGAACAAGGAATCATAAAGCCCATTAAACCAATAGTGTGGTCAAGGTCTTAGATATGGAAACCTAGATGATGTTACAAGTAAAATAGGTACTAACAAATTAGTCCAATAAATACAATATTCTTATTATCATAGGCAAAGACATAGAAAAGAAATGTGTTGGGATATTCATCCTTGTAGTATTTATGGATTGAAGAATCATTCTAAAAAAATGTGTTGAAATATATAGTTGAAGGAGGAATTTATGAAATATTGTTTGCAAATGAATTATGAATGGATTGATGGATTTAATTGGAAAAAAAATACAAATATATTCAAAAGGTTGTACAAGCATAAATATTCACATGTCAAAAATGATATCAATCAAGAAAAAAATGAGTGTTTGAGTAGGGTGATATATTTTATGAATCAAAGGAATTCATTGTCTTGAAAGACATCATGCAAATTGCAAAACTAAGAGTAATTACTTTCAAATTAATGTCTTGTAGATCTAAAGATCAATTGAAAAATAATTAACGAAGGAGATAAAAAAGTATTAAGAGAAGTTATAGAGGAAATTCAATTAATAAAATATGTTGAACATGGAAGAAAGAAGGATGGAAGAAAGATGTCATAAATAGACACAAGAGCGTTAAGACTGCAAGAGAATGGAGAAAGTAGAGAAGATGAAGTTAGAGTGTACCAATGAGGGTATTGTTGAGTGCTCCAATAGGACTACTAACAAGGAAGAATATTTTTCCAATAGGGTTGTTGTTGAGGAAGAATTAGAGTGCACAAAGAGGGATGTTAAGGAAGAATCATGGTAAGAAAAGAAATCATGAAGGCTACAAGTGGTTTCACTAGGTTTTCTTGAGGGAAAGATAATGTTTTATGCCTAGGGAGAATGTTGGCAAGATATAGAAGGTGGTGAGGTGCCACAAATGTAATTTGGGTAATTTCTAGACCTATCTATCCATTATATACCACTTATTAAGCCTTAAAACACCTCTACTATCCCTAAATAAGCTAAAAAAGTGTAAAATATCATAAAAGAAAAGGTAAGTTCATGGGAATAAGATAATTAATTGTTATTATGAAATATATGATGGAAAAATATTATGAAAAGATATTAAGATTTTATAGAAACAAGGGGGAAATGGGCAATAAGAGTGTGGAATCATATGAATTATATATATATGAGAATGAGTAATATCATAAGTGAGAATGTAGGTGGGGAGGTTAGCTAATTGGAAACTGCAACCTCTGTTAGAATTGGCTTGTCAACTTTCAGGTGATCTTGGGTGCTTCTCTATAAAACACGTTTACAGGGAAGAAAATAGGGTAGTCGAAAAGCTTTTGAATGAGGGTACAGATGGAATAAAGACCACAAATTTCTATAGAGGATCAATTGGGCTAGGATAGGCCCCTTAATACTTTAGTTTTGCGGTATCCTAGCGGAGGACATCTCCAGAGCATATTATAGGCTAGCATGGTACTAAAGAGCTTTGGAAACAAAATTTTTTGTCCTCTCACACGGTTATACATTAGCCTCGGGTAGGTTGAAGGGATAAGTGTTAAGGCCTTTGTTAAGTAGAATTGAATTCCATTAATGTTGACATGCTTGTTGGGTGCTATAAGGTAGGCCAAGAGGTATCAGTGTTGTCAGTATTCTTTTGTTTGTTTCTCAACAAAGATGGAGACCCCCATACGTCTCACCACCCCATGCAAGCAACAGGATTTTCTAGGGAAAATAATAGATAACAAGTTGAGGTCGATCTTCATGGAGGATGACTACTTGGTGTTAAAGGAAATAAAGCCAGTGTTGGGGTCTGAATTCCTGGTCTCCAAGGAAATATATAGGGTGAATGTTGACATTGCCTCCCAGTTTGTTGCCTCCCTCCTGGATTTGGAGATGTTGAAGGTGATGACGCTACTTATGGCCTGAAAACTAGTTTGTCCAGAGTTGTTGGAGGGTGCCAAGGATGTGATCATCATAGGTAATATTTGGGGTAGGCATGCCACGACCATGAGATATATCAAGGATCTTATTTCCAAACGATTGTGTGAAAAGATACTTGTTCTTGCTCAATGTGAAGGGACTGGCCCTTTTGGAGCACAGGGCTCATGCTATTTGTGGTGCCAAATTACTTCATTGGTTTCTCTATCTAGAGCCATCTCCTATTGGATACTAGAGAAGCCTCTTCCGCGAATACCTTATCGACAAAGGTGTGGAATTCACATGAAATGTTGATGGTTTTTTTGTTTATTTTTGGTGTGTCTGGTTAAGGCTTGGGAAAGTTCAATTATGACTACTAGATACAGTTAGATAGTGTAGAGAAGGGGGATTCGCTACTCACGAGTTCTCTTCATTCAAAGAGCCTCACGGGGTGAACTTCCCTAAACTACCTCAAGGAACAACATGAGATTTCTAGAATTAGAAAGAGTAGGTCACAAAGATTCTTTGGACAAACTTACAAGCTCTTAGCCAAAGGATGAAAGTGTGAGTTTGGGACAACAGCGCGACGCACTAGCGTCTCTTTGGTGCGCTGGTGTCCGTACGAACCAGAAAGTGAGAATGCCACAGAAAATGGCTAAATAATTACTAGTAATTTGATTGCTAAGAACTTACAAAATGCGATAAAGTAACAGAATGTAATAGAACTAAAATAAAGTGAAGTAGAAATGATAAAGATAAGGAGAAGAAAGAAAGTGATTACAACTACCCAAGTAATGAAGCCTCCAACACGTGAATGTCTTCAATACATGCATGCATAAGATTTGGAGAAAATGTTGGGGCTGTATAGGGGTTTGCCTCAATCAAATCACCATTTTGGTGTTCCCACCTCCATGGATAGCCAAATAGATAAAGAGAAGTAGAGTATGCAAGTGTGATGTGATAAAAGCAAACCTCACTCGAGGAGGAGAACCTGTATCACAAAATGTAGGTGATAAAATCAATCCCCGCTTGAGGAGGAGAACTCGTATCACAAAGTAAAGATGCAATAGATAGGGGATATGGAATTCCAAGATGCTCAAAGGTGCAAGGCACAAGATAGATATCATAGGAAAGGCTTAGGAAGATAAGGAGGGGGACAAAGAGAGCTGCAAGAGCCAAGAGTGTTGCAAAGAGTGTTGTAAAAGCTTGAGAGTACTTGAAGCTGCTATAGTAAATTGTATGGAGCTGTGCAAGAAAGATCTGGAGAGTAGAAGGCTAGAGCCAAAGCTAAAGAGAAGCTAGAGTGAAGCTAGAGCTCAAATGATTTGAAAATATGACTTTTAAAGAGGGAAAAGAAGCTTCCTGGGCGGTTACAAGATGTCCCCAGCCATTACCACCAACAAAACTTGCTGACAAGTAGAAAACATGCTCGAAAACAACTATTTGAGCATTGAAACATCGTAGGATGCTAGCGCGGTGTGTGGAAATCCACACGGCACACTAGTGTCTAGATACATCACGCTACAAAATAAGGAGAATGGGAAAAGAACAAGATCTGACGCAAAGCTAACATGCAAGGGTAGTTGCTGAAAGGGGTGTTGAGCATCCTAAGAAGGGAAAAAGGCTGATGCAGGGGCTAAAATGAGCCTACACAAATTCTAAGGGAGTGGAAACTAAAGCATATGCAAGAATGTATGTGAAATTGCAAGGGGTGCAATTTTATGATATTATATTTTTCCCCCACTTTAGTGGGCATATGAATCTACACTAATATGCACGCTAAAGGAAATCTACTAAACATAAATAACATCATTATTCCAAAAGGATACTATAAAGGAAGAAGACAACTCTTGGAACCAAGGAAGCATGCCCCCAAGCTGAAGACCTACAAAACAAATGCCTTAGACAAGAAATACTTGCACAAGACAACAATGTTGGAACATTAAAAACCAAAGGATTTGACTCAACAAAGTAAAAGAGACCTCGACATAGAAGGTTGTCTCAATACTATGCGTCATCTCCAAATTAAGAAATAACACACATAAGGATTCTAAAATGAAGAGAGGAAGGGCATATACTCAGGATGAAGAAGATGAAAATCTTCAATTCGGTATATACAAAAGAGAAGAGGAGAGAATTTAAGTGAAAGAGATGGAGAAGCTAGAAAGGAATGAAAATTCCAATAGAGATGGTGCCACAGGTACTCTCTCCTAAGGAGGTTCAAACAAAAGGACTTTGTAGCTCCACATAACTACAAAGTTACACAAAGTACACCGAAGGCCCGCAGACCAACAATGGATAAATCCCACTCGATGAAAGCATTTCACAGGCCCATAGACCTGCAAGGAGGAAACCCCTAAGATCTCTCACATGAAGGAAGCCCTGTGAAGTAAGCGCCTTATAGGCCCGTAGACCTGGAAGGAGGTATCCCCCAAGATCTCTCACATGGAGGAAACCCAAATGGAAGTGCCTTACAGGCTCGTAGACCTGCAAGGAGGTATCCCCCAAGATCTCTCACATGAAGGAAATCTAGATGGAAGCGCCTTACAGGCCCACAGACTTGCAAGGATGTGTCCCTCAAGTACTCTCACATGAGGGAAACCCAATGTGAGGGGACTCCGCAGAGTCGAAAAGCAACTTCACAGGCACACCTGCAAAGCAACATGTTAATCTGTAGACTAAACATGTTAGCAAGCTTGATACAAACGAGCTCTACATGTTCTCGGTCCTACATAGCAAGACTAATAAGAGAATCCTGTGGCTATTGCAAGTTGCATTACAGGATAGTCATAGGAAAGATAGGTCTAGTTAGGCTGCCCCCAAGCTAGACGCCATGGAATTCATTCGAGAGAAAAGATTTCAAAGGGGGTCACTTGGGAACCCTTCAAAAGAAACAGGGGTCCACTTAAGGGACACTTCATTTGAAATACATAGAGATAAGAGAGGGGGTCCTTAAGAAGGACACACATCTCCAAAATGAGTTATCACAGTGATAGGTCGAATTAGATGGTTAGAAAGCAAGCAACAACTAAAAGAGTGCAAATAAACAACTTAAAACAACCTACACCTCAAGATTAGCCTAAGTTGGGAACAAAACAAGACAAAGCCACGAAATGGAACTTTATACCTTGCGTTGAGTCGATCCTTTGGTTGGCCCTTCGATCTTTAACGTGTATGCTCCTTGGATGGCACAGGATGTGAGATGTGAGATGCAAATGATGCTTGGGAACATGAAAATAGCTAAGTGTTGGTTGAGAAACAAAACTGCAAGAGTTTGGCTAGCACAAATGATCTTCCCAAAATGAGAGAAAAGAGGGGGGATTTATAGGATTTTTGGGAAATCCTAGGGGAAATGGACGGTCAAGATTGACCCACCAAATATCAAGATGTAGGGCTAAGGTGAGTTGAGAACTCACAAGCCCTCACATCCTGACATGTGGCATGTGAGATAGCCCTAAAAGGTGAAGTGGACATGAGGTGGAAGGACAAGGACATGACATGGAGAGGGGTACAAAGTACCTTGGGATTGGACAAGATCTCCTCATAAAGGAGGTCCTTGTCCCCATGTGGGTGAGAGGACATGAGGAATTAAAATTCCTCAAATATTCTCATGGGGATGAGAGAAAGAATAAAGAATGAATAGAGGACATGTGGAGAAGTGAAGGAATTAAAATTCCTTTTAGGTGCCTTGGGGGATTAAAAGGTGAATTAAAAATTCACATGGGGAAGGGATGCCTTGTCCAAAAGGAGAAAGCCTTTAATAAGGTTGACTCAAGGACATGTGCCATAAATAGGATGAGGATTAGGTTAGGCTAATCAAATGATTAAGGTTGTGCAAGTACTCAGTTAGATGGACTAATGACTGATTAGAGGCAAGTGGGAAATTATGGAGGATGTGACCTTAATGATGATTAAGGGTGTGCACATGCTAACCCTGGTTAATTAGAAGAAGATGAAAATAATTAAAATGGATTAGGGACCAACTTGCAAAAGTTGGAGGATGTGACCATGAGAGAGAAAAGATGAATTAAAAAATGAATTTTAATTCAAAAGGGGAATATGACTAAATTAAATAAAAGGGCATATTTATTTAATTTAGAAGAGGAAGAGGGGCAAAGTATTAAATTAAATACTTTAGGACCTTTGTGCAAGATGCAGGGTATTAATTAAACAATTGGCTTAATTAATATTGACAGGGGGGGTGAGCAACTGGATGAATAAGGAGACGCGTTTGATCATATGGAAGTGATCAAAATTGGACGTTTACAATCACTACCCCCAACATATAGGGGAGGAGAACCATGCAAGATACCTAGAACATGCAGGACAAAGATAAACCTCGATATCACTTGTCATTTGAAAAAGAGGTAGACACCTGAATCATGAAGTTGTTGTATTTTGTCCTTTAAGGCCTTACATTCACTAGTGGAATGGCCAAGCACTCGATGGTATGCACAAAAAGAATTTTTTTCTTTATCATGTTGATGAGATTTCTTGCGTGTAGGAGAAGGAAGAGTGATCAAGTGGGATTTTAGAAGCTACAACAAAATACGCTCTTGCTCAGATAAAGAGTGGGGAGCAAGAAGCAACCCTTTCTCTTGTGGAGAAAATTTTGACTTCTCATAAGAAGAAGAAGACACGAAGATAGCAGACAATGGAGGATGAATCTTTTTAATAGAATGAGGTTGAGAAGAATTCATGTCACTCAACCATGGCTTCCATTTAGATTTTTCATTCAAGCAACCAAGCCCCAAATTACGCTTACGAGGTGTGAATTCTATAGGGACCCAAATTCCTTGTTCGTTAAGCCCACAACCTTTACGCCCATAGCCATATTTAGATACAAGCTTAAAGTCAGGCTGTAAGGTGTTTGAAAATCTTGAGAAGGAGAAGGATCTTTATAGAGAGCATTGTTCCAACAATGGGGATCACACTCCTTTATGGGATCACCATCATCCTTATTAATAGGACTGCCAACATTATCCTCTTCAGCAAAAACGTATTCATCTTCCTCAGAAGGAGGATCGACACTAAGAACATTACAATTTATGATCACATTATCCCATGATACAAAAGAATAATCATCTTTGATAGCGGGTGTGAATGATGTTATCAAAAGGTTTAAGTGGATCGATTCAACTTTATGTTCCTCACTGAAGGAATCTATAAATTCTAGAGAACCCCAATCATCACCAAGACATGCATTCTTTTGAGGAGAAGACTTAGGATTTCTTGCTTTAGAAGGGTCTTCTTTAGGGACATCTATCTCAACAGTATCCTTTGTAGTAGCTACTGCTGGAGTAACATCGACACATTGGAAGACACTGAAGGAATCAGAGTAGGCACAACTGAATCTTGACCAGTAGCTTCCATTTGACATAAGTGCATAGCCACAGGGTTAGCCTTAACTATGAATACTTGATTATTGCAAATGAACTTAATATATTGATGCAAGGTAGATGGGATTGCACCCATAGCATGAATCCATGGTCTACCAAGAAGGTTATATGGTAATTTATCTGACATAACATATACAAGGGTGGGTATGGTAACAATTCCCAACCTAAAGGAAAGAATATTGTGCCTAGGGCTTGTCGAATGACATTATTGAACCCATCAATGTCAACAAAAGAGCATTAAGAGAAGATGAATCAATATTAATCTTAGGAAATAGATCAATGCTAGACACATTGAGTGTCGAACCGACATCAATGAGAGTATGTATAATGCCAATTTTATTAATATTAACTATAATCATTAGAAAGTCTACTTATTTTTGTACATCCGAGGGCAAAAGTTCTTACAGATAGAACGTGATATTTGGTGAATCTACACAAATATGAGCCATCAACGCATTAACATCCATTGGCCTAGTGGAGGTAGGTAAGAGGATCTTTTGCAAGGCTTCCTAAAGCATGCCTTGGTAAACTAGAGCAGATTGAAGCAAGTCCCACAGTGAGATCTCAGCTAGAGTAACTTGAAGTTGCTCAACAAGATCGTAATAATTGGGTGTTTTAGTTGTAGGTTTAGGTGTTTGAGGAAGGCTTGGTTTTTTATTCATTTTATTCTCATAAGTATGGGCTACCACTTTGTAAGAGGGATCCATAGGAAGATCAAGAGATTCATTGTCAAATAGAACACCATCAATAGAACAAATCCTTTTAGGAGAAGGACTAGCTGGAGTCAAATAAATGACCGATCTCTTAGGCCTTTAAGGGGTAGCAAAGACATAGATTACATTTACAGACTCATCACAACTAGTGGAATAATATTTGAAGACATATTCTCAACATCAATCTGGGGAGGATCAAATGTGGAAGGAGGTTCATCATTCACTAATGCATCATCTCTAAAGGAGAGTGCATTGGAATAGAGAAGATATTCATCATTCACTAATGCATCATCTCTAGAAGAGAGTGCATTAGAATGAAGGGTAGATTCATCATTCACAAATGCATCATCTCTAAAAGATAGTGCATTGGAATGAATAGAAGGTAGAGTAACACTAAGAAAGGTATCAATGATTTGATCTCCTTGCAACAAAATATCCTCTGAGGCAGGAGGAGTTTCATGAGAAGGATCAAAGACACTGAGTGACATGGGAAAAGCCAAGTCACCATCACATGCATGAAATGGAACATCATTAACATTTTGAATATAATTAGATATTGAACTAATAAAGGAAGATATTAAATTCATTTTGGTGACAGAACTACGAAAAACCAAAAATCAGATTTTTTTTGGTATTTTCTAGTTTCTTGTAATTTGCATTTTTGGAGGTCTTCGGAGTAGACTTTGGGGTCGAAACTTGCGCTGGTTTTGAATTCCGAGCACCAAGTCAAAAGTTATGACCCCACCAAGTAGGGGTAAATAAATTCCTAGTTTTCTTTTGAAAAATAATATTGTTCACGTTGGGTTCACCAAAATGTAGAGAAGGGGGATTCACTACTCACGAGTTCTCTTCATTTAGAGAGCTTCACGAGGCGAACTTCCCTAAACTACCTCAAGGAACAACGTGAGAGTTATAGAATAAAAAAGAGCAGGTCGTGAAGATTCTCTGAACAAACTGACAAGCTCTCGACCAAAGGACAGAAGAGCAGGTCTGGGACGACAATGCGGTGCGCTGGCGTCTCTCTGGCATGATGGCCTCAGTATGGACTAGAAAGCGAGAATGTCATAAAAAATGGCTAAATGACTACTAGTAATCTGATTGCTAAGAAATTATAGGATGCGATAAAGTAATAGAATGTAATAGAACTAAAATAAAGTGAAGTAGAAATGATAAAGACAAGGAGAAGAAAGAAAGTGCTTACAACCACCCAAGTAATGAAGCCTCCAGCATATGAATGTCTTCAATACCTGCATGCGTAAGATCTAGAGAAAATGTTGGGGTTGTATAGGGGTTTGCCTCAGTTAAACCCCCGTTTTGGTGTTCCCACCTCCATGGAAAGATAGATAGATAAAGAGAAGTAGAGTATGCAAGTGTGATGTGATAAAATCAAACCCCGCTCAAGGAGGAGAACCCATATCACAAAATTTAGGTGATAAAAGCAAACCCTGCTCGAGGAGGAGAACCTGTATCACAAAATGTAGGTGATAAAAGCAATCCCCACTCGAGAAGGAGAACCCATATCACGAAGTAAAGATGTAATAGATAGGGGATATGGAATCCCAGGATGCTCAAAGGTGCAAGGAACAAGATAGATATCACAAGCAAGGCTTAGGAAGCCAAGGAGGGAGACAAAGAGAGCTGCAAGAGCCAAGAGTGTTGCAAAGAGTGTTGTAAAAGCTTGAGAGTGCTTGAAGTTGCTATAGTAAGTTGTATGGATCTGTGCAAGCAAGTGCTGGAGAGTAGAAGGCTAGAGCCAAAGCTAAAGAGAATCTAGAGCTCAAATGAGTTGAAAAGATGACTTTTAAAGAGGGAAAAGAAGCTTCCTGGGCGGTTACAAGGCGTCCCCAATTGTTACCACCAACAAAACTCGCTGACAAGAGGAAAAAATGCTTGGAAATAGCTATTTGAGTGTTGAAACGTCATAGGATGCTAGTGCGATGTGCAGATGTTCACACGACGTGCTAGTGTCTAGACACATCACGCTACAAAACAACAAGAACAAGAAAAGCACAAGGTCTGACGCAAAGCTGACACGTGAGGTTAGCTACTGAAAGGGATGATCAACATCCTGAGAAGGGAAAAAGGGTGATGTAGTGGCTAAAATGAGCCTACAAAAATGCTAAGGGAGTGGAGACTAAAGTAGATGCAAGAATGTATGTGAAATTGCAAGGGGTGCAATTTTACAACATTACAGATAGTTTGTATTTTGGTATGTATAGTGTGCATCTTCCATAACGTCGACTTCTGGATAATGCTTGAAATTTGAAGCACTGTATGTAAGGGTGGTTAAGGGAATTGGCAGGGTGCCACTAATGCAGTGAAGCAACGATGTAAATCTTTTGAAAATCAATAAAATTTTGTTTACATAGCAAAAGAAAAAGATCATAAGTGAGTGTAAAGCATGAGCAATTAATTCTAAGATATGTATAAGCCATGAAAGTATATTAATATATGATTTTATGGATGTATATATATGAATATATATAATTTATTATAATTTTGTTTATACTTATTGTATATCTATGTTTTCCATTTTTATTTCATCACATTGAGGTTTACTACATATAACAAAATATTAAACCTTGAAATCCAGTCAAGGTTTTTCTATCAATAACCTACATATAATTTTTTTTTGTATTTTACCTTCCTTGAATACATAGCTTCCAAGGAATTTTATAACTATAATATCAAAGGAAAATATATGATTCTAATTATTATATTTTATATTAAGTTCTTAGGCATGGAGTAGGAGGATGTTGACAAATAATCAAGAAGAATATGTCTTATTTGCACCACTTCCCTAAGAATTTTTTTCAATCATTTTAGGAATTTTATCTATGCTTACATACTTTGCATACATGCCTTGGTAGGGCACTCATATTCCTATGGAATTTTGTCAAATAGTGATTAGTAAAGGTCACAAATTGTGGCTTTAACCTACTAGTTACATTTACTTGAAAGTCTCTAATGAGTATTGAACAAATCCTTTTTGTGCATATTGATTCTATCTTCTTGTACATGATTGTGCTTTAGGATTTTACTCCCATTTGCATAGCCTTTTGACATTTCACATGGCTCTTTTGATCATATTGTCTATCTAGACATCAAGATGCACATTTGATCATATAGAAATTCAAAATATAACATATTTTTATTTTTAATTAATTAATTAGAACAATCAAATTTTCATCTTGATGTTTACATAGATGTTTCCCTTTCTACATTACCTTTTACATTTCAAGGTTTGGTTCCAAAATGGCCTTGAGATACATTTAACATTTTATTTTTGTCACTTTCATCAAGTGTTTTTCCTTACATTCTAGGGTTTGTCCCCAATACACACCTTGCCACAAAAATAAAATATTAAAACTTCCATAATTAATAAAATTATTATTGAATTATAACATGTGTTCCAATGTATTTAAATTTAAATGAAAACATTTAAAATTTTGTATGTATTTTAGTTTTCATATTTCAAATTTCAAATTTCAAATCTAAAACATCAACACTCATATTTTAGGTTTTTGTGTTTAAATTATATTATAATTTTTTTACAAATAATTAAAATATGTGTATTTTATTTTTAAATCATAAATTTGAAAACACATACTTTTAACATTTATATTTTATGTTTAGATTATAAATTGTAATTTTTAAAAACATTTTAAACTTTCTTAATTTTAAACCAATATGCATTTTAATCCATTTAAAATAATTCTAGATAGGCAGTTATCCAATGCAAGTTATAAATGTAACACAACCTTTGTTGTGATATTTCACAAAAAATGAACCACTGACACATATGATGCAACATGGGAAAGTGTTAAAGTAAACAAAATGTGACAAAAATAAATGGCAACAATATACAACATGGCGGTAGAGTTATGGGACAATAAAGTGTAATGTGTCAAAGACCAAAAGCTATTTTGAAAAGATAAATGTTTAATAAAAACGTGACTAGACATTTAAGGACAAGAAGTACTCCAAAAATGCAATACAAAATTAACAAGACTCAATAAGGGTCCCCAATTTGATGAGAATCAGAGGTGCATGTTATAACCTTGAGCAATAGTTGGGCCCTAAAAGAATGAATTTATCTATACCCTAAATCTATGTTTCTAATGGATTTATTATTCTCTCTAGGAAACAATGGTGAATTTAAGGATTCTTAGGCTTTTCTCTATCCTAATTGAGCATGCACACACACATTGATGGCCCAATATGATGTTTCAGTCTATTGCAAATCATCTTAAGCCATATGTAATATAATTTCAAGAGTTATTTATCTTATGTATGATTTCTCAATGATACAATAATATTAGCTATCAAATTCTATTGGTAGTTACATTATTAGTGGTTTCTCATATGATTTTAAATCTTCTACATGTTATTGGGTTGTACTAACTCATATGAAATAACAAGGATATGACCTCCTTGCCCCTATAGTGCATATTTTATGTGATATGGGGTAAATCATTCTTCTTGCTATAATTTTCCTTTGGATATGTTGATGTATGGAGGCCATGTGGGTGACCTCAGATTGATTTGACACACTTGAGTTTCTCCATACACCTTTGTAGCAATTGAAAACTATATATGTAGATCTAGTTATTAATCCATTTGGTTTTTAGAATAAAGAAGAGAAATAACTTGCAAATTAGTGTTTTGGTGTCCTATAATACTAGGTCTAGAATTAGTTTTAAATGTATTAATTTAGATTTCATCCTCTTAATGTACCATTGTATTTTTAATCCACGAAGTAATGTGTTCAATATATAATTTTTTAACTACTTGAATATTTTCATAAGCATTGTGTAAGCTTATGATTGTCTCATTAGTCCTAATCACAATCTCTAATTTGAGTGTTGTATTTTATTAGTTAATTAACTAGAAGACTATTAAATCCCTTACAAATCCCTTATAAAACATCTCTTAAAAGAAATACAAGAAACTTGTATTTTTTAATCATGGACTAATAATTCATATTAAATTAGTTATGACATGGTTTCATTTTTCTTTTACTTCAAATCATAGAGCCTAGCTCATGTATGGATTTTTAAAGCATAATCCTTATCATCTTTAGTAATGTGTCTTCTCTTGGATTATATTCATTTTACTCTTTGTCCTTATAATATAGACTCAATTTATACAAGATAAGTGTGCTCATGTGCAACATGTTCAATATATAATCATACCAACACATCTATTAAACAAGACATTAATTGCCTTAGAAAAAAAATCATTCAATATATTTCTTAAGCATCACCCTATGTGAGAAATGCAATGTATTTATATCCACATATGAATTTGATCTATAAGAC
>VDFB02252928.1:0-65516 GCA_007258455.2 Sequoia sempervirens | reverse complement strand
TGATTCAATGACCCATCCTTCCCCTCTATCAACTAGGGTAGTGATCAAACCTTGTCCCCTACCTTGAATATCAACTATGGAAATTTTGATAATACCTGAAGAGGACTCTTCATGGAAAGAAGAGTGGTGTGACTTAACAAAAGAAGGGAGGAAGAGTGATGTTGTGATCCTATAAACTTTTTCTTAGCTCATGAATCTCCTTCTTGAAACATGTCTCCTCATGATGTCCAATCCCATTACAAAAACTACATTTGGGCCTATCCTTCTTAGGCCTTTCTTCCTTTTGATGTGATGATTCAGAGGATCTTGTCTTAGACTTTTCTTTATTCTTTCCTTTCCCTTTGGATGGTGTTGCAACAAGAGAATGAGACTTTGAAGATGAATCAACTTGGTTTAGTTTGGATTGCTCCCTTGTCAACCACTCACAAAAAATCTCAAATGAAGGCATCAAAAGACTATCTCCAAGGCCATCCATGGTAGAGTAAAAGGAAGCAAAAAAATAGGAAAAAGAGACTTTCAACTTGGACAAGATCATCAAAATGCATTCCTTGTTAGTTTTATCTTTACCACACCCTGGCAGTTGTGTCCTCAAAGACTTGAATTTCACCAAATAATCATCTATGGAGGGAAATCAATCAATTGAGAGTGGAGAAATTTTTGAATATAACTAAAGTGCCTAAACATCACTTATAGAAACAAACAAATTTTTAATCTTATCCCATACCTCCTTTGGAGTGGAGCACCTCTCAATGTGGAAAATAAGGAATTGCAATTCAAAATAAAATGTCAATAAAAATATAAATTATAATTTGCAAACATATTAAGATGTTGGCCAATTGATAAATCAAACCCAAAACTATAGAAGCTAGAAAAAAAAAAATTAAACCCAATGCCGATTATGAAATAAAATGATAGGTCGATGCCTTAAAAAAATTATTTTTCCCCGAATGTTAGAAAATTTTTCCCAAATGATAAAATAAAAAATGCTGATGATATTTTAAAAATTCCTTTTAAGAGGACTGAGAGGGGATATTTTTTCTACAAATTTGTATGGATAGAACAAAAAATGCAAACCCTAAATAATACCTCAAATGGCTCCTAGTGAAATATCTCTGATTTTGGTGAATGGGTAGGCAATCTATAGGTTTTGAGGCCTTCTAAGTGCAATGGAGAGGTCAGAGAGAGCCTAATTTGCACCAGAAATTATCTTAGTTCCCAAGTAGAACCAATTAGCCTACAAAAAACCTTCAAGCCTACAAAGAATCTCACAAGCCTACTTCCTTGATCTTGGGATAAAGTTTCACTAGAAAATCTCTTATACCATGTTGAAATGTTGGAGTCACAATGTCCCTAATGAAGTTGCAGTCTTCAATGGAGGACCTTTGCTAGGAAAAATATTCACCCACATAGAAAGCATTGCAACAATAGGATTTAAATAGAGATTCTATTATGAGATATGAGATATGTTACAAGTGTATATATGCCCTGATTAAATAGGAGAGAGAGAATCCTAGAATGCACAAGATGTTGCCAAGTATCTTAATCACACATGTGACAACATGAAATCCCTAACAACCTACCTAGGGAATGATGATGAGATAGAGATAAGTTATAGAAGATTTCTAGAAGGAATCATATCTTATACAAACATGGAAAGGTGAATGACCCCATTATTTATTATTTTCTAATGACGCAACCTAGGACTAAATTAAATAAATAAAAGACCTAAGTTAACTTATGCTAGTGTAATAAATAATTAATTACACTAAAATTTTCTTCATCCTAAGTATATTCTCTTTCTCTCTTCAATATTGGTTACTTCCCTGATTTTTGAGTGCATTTTTCTCATGAAGCAAATGATCCCTACATTCTTCTCTCCATTTAATAATTCTTCTATGTGTTATTATTTTTAATTTGGGGATGTTGCATAGCACTGAGACAACCTTTTACATCAAGGTCTCTTTCACTTTTTTGACTCAAATCTTGTCAATTACTTAGGTTCATGTGTGTTTTTATGTTCTAACCCTGTGATGTAATGGTTTTTTATGTTATAACATTGTTGTCTTGTGTAGGTCTTTCTTGTCTAATGTGTTTATTTTGTAGGTCTTTAGATTAGCAACAAGCTTCATTGGTTTGAAAATATATATGCTTCCTCTATAGTATCCTTTTGGCCTCATAATGTTATCTATGTTTAGTAGATTTCCTTTAGTGTGCATATTAGAGTAGATTCATATGCCCGCTAAAGTGGGGGAAAAATGTAATGTTGCAAAATTTCATCCCTTGTAATTTCACATAAATTCTTACATCCACTTTAGTTTCCACTCCCTTAGCACTTGTGTAGGCTCATTTTGGCCCCTACATCAGCCTTTTTCGCTCTCAAGATGGGTAGCACCCCTTTTCAACAACTACCTTCACATGTCAGCTTTGCATCAAACCTTGTGCTTTTCCCATTCTCACCATTTTGTAGTGTGATTTTTCTAGACACTAGCACATTGCACAAACATCTGCATGTCATGCTAGTTTCTCGTGATGTTTCAACATTCAAATGACCATGTTTGTGCATTCTTGCCACTTGTCACTTCCTTTTGTCAGTGGTAATGGCTCGGGACACCTTGTAACTACCTAGGAAGCTTATTTTCTCTCCTAAAAATGTATGTTTTCAATTCACTTATATCTCTGGCTCCTTTCTAGCCTTGGCTCTAGCATTTACTCTCTTGTTATTTTGTTTGCACAATGTACAATGGCTTCAAGCTCTCACATTCTCATAACACTCTTTGTAGCTCTTGGCTCTCGTAGCTATCCTCCCTTTTTAAGCTTTTCAATTGATACCTTGCTTATCTTGTGCTTGTGAGATCCTAGGATATCACACATCCCCTATTTGTTTCATCTCTACTTGGTGATATGGGTTTTCCTCCTTGAGTGAGGATTTCTTTTATCACTCATACTTTGTGATACAAGTTCTCCTCCTTGAGTGGTGATTTCTTTTATCACATCACATTTTCTTACTTTTCTCACTCTCTCTTTCTATCTGGTTGTCCGTGGAGTTGAGAACACAAAAATAGGGGTTTGACTGAGGCAAACCCCTATATAGCCCCAACACTTTCTCCAAATCTTATGCATGTAGGTATTGAAGACATTCATGTGCTAAAGGCTTCATCACTTGCGTGGTTGTGAGAATTTCCTTTCTATCTCTTATTCTCTTTATCATTTCTATTTCACTTTATTTTAGCTTTATCACATTTTGTTATTTTCTAGTACTTCTAAAGTTCTCAATAATTATATTGCTAGTAGTCATTTAGCTATCTTCTATGATAAACTCAATTTTTGGTCCATACAAGACACCAACCTATCTTTGGGATGCTAGCATGTCGTGTTGTCTTCCTTATTCCATGTTATCATCCTTTGGCCAAGATCCCATTAGTTTGTCTAGAAAAACCTTTTGATCTGCTCTTTCTAATTCTAGAACTCTTGCATTGTTCCTTGAGGTAGTTTAGGGAAGTTCACTCTATGAAGCTCTCTGAATGAAAAGAACTTGTGAGTTGTGAGCCCCCCTTCTCTACAGGAAGAAAATTATATATCAAGAGAGATGAAGAAACAAGAGGATGAAAATGATTGTTGAGAGTGCATGTGTCAAGGTCGATGAAGATCTACATAAAATTTTAGTGATGATATATGGATAAGAATCAAATGATTCCTCATGCAAAGAAGAAGAAAAAGATAAAGTAAAATGAAGTATAGGTTGAAAAGGAAGAAGCCCCATAAAGGATCCATAAAACACCTAAGTATGTGCAGAAGAATCATTCTTAATATTATATCATTGGTGAAAAAAGCAGAGGTGTGTTGACAAGAAGAAAGGTTGCTATGACAGAATAACACGTAAACTTATGTTTATTTTCAAAAGTTGAACCTAAAACAGTGGGTGAAGCATGCAAAGATGAATATTGGATCAAGGAAATGGAAGAAGAACTAATACAAATTCAGAAAAATATGACTTGGGAACTTGTCCCAAGACTAGCAAAACAAGAATGTGATTGGAACTAAGTGGGTGTTCCCAAATAAGATAAATGAAAATGGAGAATTTTGTATGAATAAGGCAAGGCTTGTGTGTAAAGGTTACTCACAAGTGGAAGGAATATAATTTGAGGAAAATTTTACTTTGTTGGCAAGAATGGAAGCTATTAGGATGTTTTTGTCTTTACAACACATAAGGATTTCAAAGTATATCACATGGGTGTGAAGTCTACATCCTTGAATGGTGAGTTTGAAGAAGAAGTTTATATTGAACACTCAAAAGGATTTTAATTACTAGATAACACTAATATAGTCCATAGATTGACAAAAGCATTGTATGGAATCAAGCAAGATCCTAGAGCTTGGTATGCAATATTGGATAGGTACTTGTTGTAGAAAGGATTCAATAAAGGTACCACAAATAGAAATATTGATTTTAATATTGAGAAAGATCAAATCTTAACTATGGTTGTTATGTTGATGACATAATTTTTTAAGATAATGAAGCAATGTGTAGGAGATTTTCAAAAAATATATAGAATAAGTTTGAAATGTTAATGTTTGGGGAGATGGATTTCTTCCTTGGACTACAAATCAATGAAACAGGAAAATGTATATTCCTCACAATGAAAATATTTCAAGGAAATGTTGAAGAAGTTTGGAATGGAAGACTCTAAACTAATATGCACTCCTATGGTTACTGGTTGCAATTTAAGCAAGAATTATGAATCTCCTAAGGTTGATCATAAAAAGTACAGATCAATGATTGGACGAATATTGTATATAACTGATACTAGACTAGATATCATACATGCAATTTATCTTGTGTCTATATTTCAAGATCATAGAGTGACACATGTGGTAGCAGTGAAGAGAATATTTAGATACTTGCAGGGAACTCTTTAAAACATGGCTTATGGTATCCAAAGGATATTGACTTCTCTCTAAGTGCTTATACTAATGCATATTGAGTAGGTTGTGTGGATGACAAAAAAGTACAAGTGGTGGTGCATTCTTTCTTGGAAATAGGTTGGTGTCTTAACTAAGCAAAAAGCTATATTTAGTGTCATTATCTATTGCAGAAGTAGAATAAATTGTTGTAGTGTAGGAAAAAGTATCCCTTTTTGACACTTAATTTGGGAAATATTAATAATAAAAGGACTAAATTATGCCTCAATTTAACGTTGTAATATGTATTTTACATATTCACATTAAGTTTAGTGCCCTATTAAATAAAATTGACTTAATTGTGCCTTATTTTTGGTGTTGTAAAGTGTACCTTTACACTTTCACACTTATCTAGGGCTTTATTAATTAATTGAGGTTATTTTTCCTTAATTGGCCCCTTTAATTCAAATCCAAGCCTAATTAATTACATTTTCCAAAGAGGAAAACCTGACTTTCATTAATGCCATGACATAAAATTTATCATTGAAGAATGTGTCTCCTAGGTAAGTGACCTAGGACCCATTCGCCCAAGGGTGAATGGATCCTCAATTAGACCTACAACCTAAATTTTTACTATATTTTTGGAAATATTTCAATGATTTCAAATGTATATTCACATGTTAGCTTGTGTTATTTGAAATTCGAGAATTAATGTTACATACATATAATGATAAAAGGTCATTTCATTAACTTTCATCTAAGAAATTTTATGAAGCATCCTAAGATTTCAAATGAGTGTTATCAAGTGCATTTTCAAGGAATTCAAGATAAAATTTATTGAAGAATTATTGCAGCAATCAAGATCCTATTTTCATGTCAAAGTTTTCTTGCATCATGCATGCTATTTGAGCTAATATGTTGATGTAGTGTTCAAGATCCATTCAAGCATTCAAAAGCATTGTTTCAAATCAAGTTTCAAGATCAAGATCCACATTCATTAAAGTCATTCCATTCTAGTTGTAGATCTATATTCCAAGGTACACTCAAGGGTTTGGTCAGTTGTGACATTACTATGTTCATTCATAATTCCTTCATGTTTTATAGTCTCATTTCAAGGTTTAATTACCAAAATAGGGTTTGACTAAGGGAAACCCCTTTTCACCAACAACAAAAAAATAAAAATCTCTTGATTTTCATTTGTAGATTTTAGGTGGAAGATCTCTTAAAGAGAAAAATTGCAAAGTTGTCAAATTTTCATTTGTTGTCATCATTGTTGCAATTTCACAGAAACTCACCTACAAGATTTATTTCTGGCTATTCGACTATGAAAATCAAGGATCTAGGAGTGTAGACATAGTAGAAGAGAACCTAGAAACCATTTTTACATAGCCCTTGCTAGGACCCATTTTCCATAGGGCGAATGAGTCCTCTGTTAGATTTGAAAAAGCACTTACTAGTACACATCATTTTCCCTTTCTCAAATATTTATTTTGATTTTTGGTTCCATTAGAATTGATTTTAATCTTCCAAACTAAAGTTATAGGTTGCATTTTAGAGTTATTTTCTTATTTTTAATCATTATGCCCAAAGTTTTGTTTAATGAAGACCCTTGTCCATGCAAAAAAGGAAATCAGTAGATTCACATTTTGACTTGACTCACCTCAAGGTTGACAATCCTTTCATAGTTTGGATCTCATTTCTTAATGAAATTGAGGAAAGATAAGTCCATCATAACCTCATTTTCCCCCTTTCCTATTAATGAACATTTTTTTCTTTATTCCAATTGTAACACCATCTTGTTGCACACAAGTGTTGTGGATGAAGCAAATTTTGAAGGATATTAGAGTGGAATATGATGAACCCATTTCTATATTTTTTGATAATACAAGTGCTATCAAAATTTCAAAGAATATGGTAATGCACTCAAGGAAAAAGCATATTTCAATCTAATATCACTTTTTGAGAGAAAAGGTTGCAAATAATGAGGAAATGTTGGAGTATGTTCCTTTAAAGGATCAAGTTGTGGATATCTTCACAAAGCCTCCTTTTGAGGATACTTTTGAGTATATCCAAGAGAGGTTAGGGGTTATTTCCCCTCCTTTCAACTAGATGCATAAGGATATGCATCAATCCATTGGATTTCAAGATTCATTCCTTGTTCTAGACTGATGTTGATGGCTACCTCTTAGAGCAAGTAGGTAGTAGCATTATTGGTTGTTGTAGTCAAGGAGAGTAAGTGTTGTCATTGTGTGGTATTCATGTGTTTTCCTTTATAAGTTATATCAAAGGATATGTGCAGTGGTTGCTAGTTGGTGAAGTATGTTGTGTACTCCTAAAGGGGAGTGTGCAAAGAAGGTATGAAGAAAATAGAGTGTAGTAGAAGAAAAGGAAGTTACAAAGTAGATACATGTGTTATTGATTTCAAAGGGGATGTTTCCCTTCTCTATTGGTGTTAAAGGGGGAGAGATTAAACTTAAAAAACATATGAAGTATAGGGGATAAAGTTAAAGTGTTGGAAAGAGTTGATTCTAGTGTAAGGGGGAGTAGTGTGCACTAATGTGCAATGTATATGTTGGTGATCAAAGTTGGTCTTTTTTTGTTGTTGATGATTTTCCATGTGTTTCCATCAATGAAAAAGTGGGAGATTATTGGAAGTCTATGTATTTTTTGTTTTCATTGATGTCAATAGATCTTTATTATTGCATCGATACCAACCTATGTAGTTGCTTTGATTTATTGCATTATGTTTTCATTCGTAGTCTCACTGGTGTCAACCTCTAGTGTTGCCTTGATAATCATGTGTGTGGTTGAGTTGTTTTATTGTAGTTGGTTTGGTGGTGATAAGGAAGTTTTGTATATGATGAGATGATTCTTTTGGTGCTTGGTTTCCAAGTTCTTTTGAGAAAATTTGAATAAAAGAAGAAATAGTGTGGTAAAGAGTGTTCAGTATAGTAGAGTAGTGCTCTAGGTTTTGCTCCACATTTATTCTATACTCAATATCTACTTATGCGGTTTGGATATGTTGATCAGAGGTGTTCATAGGTGTTATATATATTTTTTCAAGTACTTGATCATTGTGCAAAGAAATTTTTGTTTACTTATGTGTGAATTGTGAAAGCAATGTTGTCTCAGAAAAATAGTTTTACTCTGCATTTCTTTGTGGTGTGGTTTCTAGTCTTGTGGATCTGAGGGTGTGGTTACATTGCTCATATCTATCTTCAATCTATTTTTTTAAAATTTTGGTGCTCTACAAGGTTGGATTATTGAGTTATAGTATGTGGAAGGTCAACTAGGTGTCAAATATGACTATGTTCTTCAAGTGAAAGTTTTTGTGAAGGAATTATTTGGATTCCAAGGTGTTGATGGAATATTCTAGATTGTTTTTTGAGTTTTATTGGGTCTACAATACATATTTGGATAAAAGGAAGTTTCTACTTAAATTTTCAATGGTGTTTACATAGGTTCGGCCTAACTTGGGTGTTTACACTAACTGTGGATATGCTTTGGTGTTTGAGGAAGAATGGTGTGGTGTATATGTATGAATTTAGGTCTAATTTAAAGTGTGGTGTGGTCCTCTTTTATTCCTCTCCACCATGGGAATGCCTAGTTCTAACCTAATTTGAATTTGTATGGATAATGTGCATAACCCACTTTGTAGATTATCTTCAAGGTTGATGAGGTATATATATGTGTTGAGTTGATGAAGGATTAAGTGTAAGAAGAGTGTGTGATGTGAATTGTAATGTGAAGTGAAAAAAGGCAAGGTGCAATGTGAGCTTTAATGACTAAGACTACTGGAAGCAATGAATAGAAGGTGTTTGTATTTTGCAAGGAGAGAGTGTGAATGTTATGGTGAAGCAATGGTGGAACTTTCCTATTGCTCTAAGATAGATTTCTCATTATAACAATATTCTTTCTTCTTTTTTGTAATCTAGCAATGATCCCTCTGGTAGTAAGCCTATTATATTCGATGTTGCAATTATTTTATATTATGAGTTAATATTCACTTTGTTTGTTCCCTTCTTGGGGATTTCACATAAATATGGTGTTCTCATGTGTATGGATGTTTTTGCTTTATTTTTTCTTATGTTTATATTTTTCTAATGCATGATAAGGGTTTGATGGTTGTTAAGGGTTTAAGGATTAATGTAGATCTTAATGTTAATTAGGGTTTGATGTTTTAATGTACAATTGATTCACCCCCCTCTCAATTGTCTTACGTATTCAACAAAATAATTACTTATGCTTCTCCTAAATGAGTTGGGATGATCCATGCAACACCTTCAAACACTCCAAATATCCACCCACACTTGAAATTGTGGTGCACATCACCAACATACCTTAGTCATCTAGGAAAAAGCATAACCCAAAAAAACATCCATTCCAAACCACAAATTGTAGTAGAGAAACCTAAAAACACTTCATGAAGCATTGAAAAACATCACCCAATATTTAGGAACACTCACATACATCACTTTCACAATTTTATGTAGCAACACATTGGTACAAGCCAATTGACATTCAAACCAATCATCAAAAAATATAGTCCTACACTCTCTCACTCCTAACTTTCTCTTTTGAAGGATTATTGACATGAAACTTTGAATATAACACCTTGAAATCTCCATGAAATTAAATTCTAAACCATGTTACCCATATCTACAAATGTGGAGAAATGAAAAACCAAACTTTTCACCTTTGAGAACATCCTCACAAAATCAACACAAACTTAAACATTTATCACACATGATCTGACACAACACGAGACTATCTGCCCAACCATAGGAGCAAAAAATCATCGACAAAGAAATGCTAAGCATTTATCAGAGACTCTAGCAATCAAATATCTAGACTACAATACACTCCAATGACCTTTTGACATCAATGATAACCAAACTACAACAATCTCCCCCTTTTTCGTTGATGGAAAAACTATCCTCACACCACTTCAATGCACAATCTCTCCAATTTATCTCCCTTTAACATCAAGGACAAAGGGAAAAAATGACTCCCCATTTTGAAAAGATCTCATTCTTTAAGCAACAACCACTACCTACTCCCCCTGAGAGGTAGCTCCCATCAATCAAGAATAAAGATATAACTTGAATTAATCCCCCTAGAAAGATGCACCAACTATGCATCTAGCAAGGAGGGGATATCACCCCTAACTTCTACCTCAGATATTTAAATGTATCCTTTGCAAGTTTCTTTGTGAAAATGTCTGCAATTTGATCCTTTGTAGATACATACTCCAACTTTACTTCTTTATCTGCAACCTTCACTCTTAGAAAGTTATACCTGATTAATATGTGCTTGGTTCTAGAAGGCATCAGCAGATTCTTTAAAATTTTGATAGCACTTGTATTATCACATAGAATAGGAATGGGTTCATCATACTTTATCCTAATATCCTTCAATGTTTACTTCATCCACAATACTTGAGTACAACAAGATGTTGCAACAATATAATCTTCTTCTAATGTTGACAAAAATATTGAATCTTAATTCTTACTATTGAAGCCAAACTACTTCCTAAAAAGAAGGCACCACCATTGGTACTCCTTCTATCATCAACATAACCAACCCAATTAGCATTAGTGTATGCACTTATATCAAATTCATTACCTTTTAGATACCATAATCCATAATCTAGAGTGCTCTCCAAATATTAGAAGATTATCTTGACTGTCTTCACATGAATTTATTTAGGATTAGCTTAAAATATTCTAACCAAACACACCACATGCATAATATCAGGTCTAAATGTAGTTAATTACAAACTTCCAATCATAGATCTATATATAGTTTGATCATCTATGGGAGACTCATCATCTTTGCTCAAATGATCACTAGTTACCCTAGGTGTACTCACAAGTTTGTAATCTTCCATACCAAACTTCTTCAACATATCCTTGACATACTTTGCTTGAGAAATAAAGATACCATCATCTAGCTGAGAAATTTTAAGATCAAGAAAGAAGGATAATTCACCTATCATAGGCATTTGAAACTCCTACAATTCTTTAGAAAACTTCTTACACATTTGATCATTTTTGTTGAAGATTATATCATCAACATATACAACTATCAAAATTCTTTCATTTGTAATCTCAAAGTAAAGATTAATATCTATTAAACCTTTCTTGAAACCTTATTGAAGCAAGTACTTGTCCAAAATTAATGCATACCAAGCCCTAGGAGCTTGTTTGAGTCCATACAATGCCTTTTTGATTCTGCATACCATGTTTGGTTCTTTTGATAACTAAAATCCATCAAGTTGATCTATGTTGACTTCTTCCTTTAAATATCCATTTAGGAAGGTTGGTTTGACATCCATATGATATACTTTGAAGTCTATATGTAATAAAAAGGAAGAAACATTTTGATTACTTCCATTCTTGATATTGGAGAAAAAGTCCCCTTCGGGGTGCAATTCCTGAGGTCATATACTAGCCCCCATGCCAGGTCTTGATTTGAGCCAAGAGATCCCATAATGAGTGGAATATTTTGTTACACTTTTTGGCCAGAACCTGACATCTGTAAAACATTTTTTTTGAATCATCTTCTACTTTAAAATCTATGAAAGTGGCTGTAAACTATGAGGGAATTGAGATGCAAACTAAAGTTTCATGGAATTCTGTCCTAGGATTCTAAATATATTTTTTCTCAAATTTTGAATTCAAATAAATGTCCTTCTTTTTTCATCTTCAAAAAACTTTAGTTTTTTCTCTATTAAATGTATTGATTTTAAAAAGACGCCTACTAGGCGGAATTTATGCTAACCTTTTCCATATCTAGTGCCTTCATTTGGTTACATAGTGTTTTATTCAATACTTTTTCCTTAATCAAGTTTCGAAGTCAAACCAATTACAATTCAGATATAAGCGTACTGTATACAACATAACACTTTTTGTATGTATCAAAAATCTAATTTTGATTTTTCTTTTGGATCATGACTCTTTTCAATGTCTAGGGTGCACCAATATTTATTTTACCAAAAATGATAACTACTTCATTTTCCCACATGCAATAGAGAGGATTTGATTCTGTGAAACCACATTCACAAGTTGGTATAGAAATAAAAACAAGAGTAATAATTTGAATTAAATTTATTTAAAAATTATACTTTTGGGTCATGGTTAAGGACTCTAATAATTTAATAAAAAATAAAAAACAAATGAATCTACTTTTCTTGATCCCTAAAGTTGCGTAAACTCAAAATGGTTTCACCGTGATTTTCGGTGATAGGTAAAGGAGATCAAGGAGGTGCATGGTTTAAAACCCAGCTGGAACCTGATCCAAGGTGTGGATTCTTGGACCCATGAATGATCAAACCCATTAACTGGAATTCCTTGAAGAACCGTGCTAAGGCTTTAAATCATTATATTTTAAAATATGTGATTTTACAAAACCAAAATCAGAATTTCCCAAATTAACTTTGTGGATCGATCTGCCCTTCAGAATCCTATATTCATTCAATCCTTTTTCTGTTCCTAAACACCTCCCAGCTTTGTTCCTTATTACTTTTTAATCTATAGTCTTTGGGAGCTTTAGTCTCTCAAGTCCATTCTTCACAATTTGATTCAATTTTTCTTCCATTACTTGTATTCATCCTTCATCCTTACTGGCATCAATAGAACTTTTTGGTTCTACCTTTGATAACAAAAAAAAGTTTACTTGTTCATTTATATTTGCAAGCCTTCTTCTGGTCAGTACTCCTTTCTTGTCTCCAATAATATGAACCTCTAAATGATTTCTTTGAACATACTTGGAAAGATTCATATTGTTCTTTTCTACTATTTCCTCTTTCTCTTCAACTTATTCTTCTTCTTCCTTTGAGCAGGGAGAAGCATCAGATTCATAGTCCTCAATTTCATATATATTTTAATGTAGATCTTCATCAACCTTAACATTTGTACTTTCAACTATTCTTCCCAATATTTTTTTGTAGCACCTATATGATTTACTTTGAGATGAATATCCTAGAAAGATAACTTCATCACCTCGTGAATCAAACTTCCCCAAAACATCTTCATCTCTTTTGATATAGTATTTGCTTACAAAGACTCTAAATTACTTGACAATTGTCGATCTTCCATATCATAACTCATATGTAGTCTTAGTGTTGGTTATCCTTAACAATTCTCTATTGAGAATATAGATAGCAGCATGAACTACTTCTCTCCAATAAACATTAGGCATATTTCCTTCCATCAACATGGTCCTTTCCATCTCTTGAACAATCTTATTCTTTATTTCCACTACCCCATTCTGCTAAGGCGTTCTAGTAGTAGATAGATGCCTCTTTATTCCATGCTTTTCACAAAAATTATTGAACTCATTTGAAGTGTACTCACCTCCTTTATCAAACCTTAAGCACTCCATTTTAGCATTCATTAAATTCTCAACAATTGATTTGAAAATATTGAATCTACTAAAAGCATCAAATTTATCTTTTAGGAAGGTAACCCATGTCATCCTAAAGAAGCCATTAATAAAAATCATGAAATACCTTTCTCCTTTTAGAATTTTTATTCTAGTAGGTATACACAAATCAATATGTACCATCTCGAATGGTCTACAAGAAGAATATTCTTTAGACTTGAAACTTATCCTTATCTACTTTCCAAACTAACATTCCTTTGCACACAAAACTTGTAGGATTGATTATCTTAGGCATATCTCTTACTGCATGTAATGAGATGATCTTCACAAGATTGACAAATTTAATGTGCCTCATTCTCCTATGTCAAATCCAACATTCACTTGCTTTTCCTAGAACAAAGTTCTCCCATTTACATTCTTTAGAATATATATATCACCATTAGTCCTAGATACTTTGGCAACCAATTTTCTAGACTTCCCTTTCCTAATTTCACATCCTCTCTCATTGAATATGAGATTATATCCATTTTTGCATATTTGAATCACATAAGAAGATTGTGCATGAGACTTTTGACATAAATAATATCTTCTATCTTGTGCTTTCCCTCAATACTTATCATACATTTTCCACAAATTTGCACTAAAATATCTCCAACCTTGACTATGCCTCCATTCCACTTCACAAGTTTGATAAACTTGCTCCTATCTCACATCATGTGATTAGAACAACCACTTTTAATCACCCATGAGTTTTCCTCATATTTTACATGAAAGGTGGTACACACAACACTTGAATCTTTAATTTTATCTTCAGTCTTCTTAGCAACCAAAAACAATACTTCATTCTCATCATTTGGACCACTAGAATCATCATCCTTTGAAGAGTATGAATCTTCCTTGGAGTAGAGACTCTTTTTAAACTTATCTTAGTACCTTTTTAACCACCATCAATTCTTCTAGTTATTCACCAATTCCTCTAATTGCATTGACCACATCATCTACCCAAAGGAAATATCCTATAATATCTTTATCCTCTAACATTTTTTAGGTTCTCAAACTTTCCTTTGTAGATTTGTAGCTTGGCTTGTTTTACTTTGATGTCTCTTCATAGATGCCTCAAGATTTCTTCCTTCTAGAGCCTCCTTTATCTTGTAAATATATTTCTTTTACAAGAACGGGAACGCATCACCACCAAGATAGTGGCCTTCCTTAACTCCATATTGTTCCTATAAGCTTCCTGACCCTGGCTGGATCAGGAGTAGTGTGAAAGTTCGAAGGGGTCCATCCTTACCCTCCCAAACTCTCAAACCCCTGAGATAGATAGGGGATTCCATCATGGAACTCCCTAGAAAGAAAAAATTCTCATTCCCACTCAAACTTAGGTGCCTTGTGAGACTTTGTACCATCCTGATCTTCCCTGTGCTGTTAGAACTATTTCAAGAACCAAACTCCAGCTACTGTAAATTTTAAACATACTGCAGAATAGTAGGTGCTGGAAAGAGACACCCAACACCTTTAGGTATGTCATCGGATGTGAACCCTGAATGAATTACTGGATCCTAAGATATCATCATTCACTCCTACTAGTAGACAGATTGAGGACAGTGAGGAAGAATAGAGCATCTGACAGTTTTGTGATCGTCAATTCACTTACATATTTTTGGTTATTATTTTGTGTTGTGGATCTCATGGAAGGTTTATTAATGTATTTATTGTGTTATCTAGAAATCTTAGTGCCTCATACCAAGTCATGTGTAAGTTTGGTGATTCAATTGATAACTTTTTGTTTATCAGTGCTTTATGGCCGACTTAGTCGATATATCGTGTTGTGGATATTTGAGGAATGTTTATTTGAATATTTTAGTGTTTGAACATTTTTTTTGGGTCCAAGCTTAATTGGTGGATGTGCATTGGATATAACTCAATATTTGAGCCAACAGTTGCTAATATTTTATTTTATTGAAGTTGATTTGTTGTGACTAAATGTCTTGTTGTGTATATATATAAGTGATCAGCTATATCATTTTGTGTGTGTGTAAGATATGTTGAAGTGTGTTATAGTCATCAGAAGAGTGATTAAGTGATTATGAAAAGTTTCACTTATGCATTAAATATTTTGTAGTGTGAGTTTGTGCAAAGCAGAGAAAAATTGTAAAATTAGTCAGAAGGATAGCAGATCGTCTATTAAGCTTAACTAGAACTGTAATCAATAATTTGTAGATGATATTCTCTTAGTTCATTCTCTTGGATCTAATCCAAATAACTGTAAGGAAGTGAGCCTTTCTATTTTGAGCAATGAGCTCTAGGTAGTGTGCCTAAATACAAGTGCATTCCCATTTTGTATTGTGGATTGGCCATCCACTATGGCTTTTCCCCTAATAGGGTTTCCATGTAAGAATCTTGGTGTTATGGTGTTGTGATTGTTTTCTTTCTGTTCATGCATATTTTCTTTGTTGAATGCTTAAGTGAGTTAAAGAACAAAATAATAAAATTAATTTTTGCACAACACTGGTTCAACCCCGCTCTCAATGTTGCTTGTTACCAATAATTGGCATCAAAGCTAGTTCCTCAAAAGAATTCTAATAGCTTGGGGAGATCTTGGAAGGTGTTTTTCAATGGATACAAGTAGCCTTCAACAATTAATTATGGTGGCCTTGAATGATCTTGACCAATCAAAGTCTGAGAACCAGGAATTACAAGAAAATATTTAGAGTGCAGAGAAATTCATTCAGTCATTGAAAGAAAAAATCAATGAATCAAGGAAGAAAAGAAAGGAATTGTGTGATTAGCTTAAGTAGAAGAATAGAAACATGGAAGATGAACAAGTCAGTCATGCCTTGAAGGAGAAAACAAAAGAATGTGAATTTTTTTTCTAGAGAAAATGTTGCCTTGAAGCATGAGATGGAATCTATCATGATGAAAATGACCAAGGAGATTGAAGCTAGAAAGAAGAATGAAGAAAATCTTGCACAATCCTTGAAAGAAAAATGTGAACAATGCAACCAATTGGACAATGAACTAGAGCAATATAAAAATAATGAGGAAGGTCTTGAAAAATAGCTTTATTATCTTAGAAATGAATTTACTGTTGTAAATGAATACAAGGAGAAATTAAAATCAAGCTCGGACAAACTTGATGAACTAATTAAGGGACAGAGGACTGATGGTGATAGGAAAGGTCTTGGATATGAAGAAGGAGAAAGTTTCTGATCTGGAGAAAAGAATTCCAGACAAGGGAAATTTAGGCAAGAAAATCAAATGAATGGAGCTAGAAGAAATCTAGTAAGACAACCAAATGCTCAAAGATTCAATGGCTACTATTTTTCTTGCAACACATTTATTCATATGGCTCCTCAATGTAGGAACTGGATGAACACAAGTGGAACATCATTGTTAGGTCAGTGCTTTAATTTCCATAAGTATGGACATAATTAAAGTGAATGTAGCATTATGATGAACAAATTTTATAGAGATGTTAGATGCTACACACACAATAGATTTGGACATATTGCTAACCAATGTAGATAAGGACAAAATCAGTGGAACAATTGGCCTAGACAAAGAAATGTTGTGTTACAACTATAATAAATTTGGCCACACTACTAGATTCTATTGGAACAAAAGAGGTCCAATAAAATAGAACATGCAATAGGATGTTAAGGGAAAGGGGAAAGTCACTACTGATGTGATTAGAAGGAAAATATAGAATAAATGGGTGAAGAACCCCTCTGTTGAAGCAAGTACTCCAGCACTAGAATTTGCTTCTAGTAATTCCTTTGGGAATTAGTTTTAGGCCTTTGGCCTAGGGGGGGCTATTAGGAAAATATTTTAACGCCCCTTGTTGGCAATTGATACTAGAATGTGGACAAGTCCAGTAAGTGCATTAATGCTTTTCAAATGTTGTTCAACCAATTAGAGGCAGTAATGTAGAGTTTGGAGATCTGTAGAAGAATCATCTATCTTAGTACATGGAAACAAGGTAACCGAATGAATTAGGGTAAAATAATTTATTTTTGGCAAAAAAGGGTTAGTTGAGCGAATGATAAAAATTCATTTTTATCCTTCATTTGTCACTTTGCATTTTAGAGGAAAGTACTTTGGAGTGCCCTAGAGTGAGCTTTGCTAAATTGTGGAGAGAGTCAAATGCAAAGAAGGTTTACCAATCAAACTTCGATCCAACAAAAAGGTATTTATCAAAAATCCTATGAATTTGCAATCATGTCCACTCCTCTAGTAGTCGAAGTCAAGGGAAAACCCCATCCAAAGTTCAAATGGCATCCTTATAAATCTATTGATACCAATCCCCTAGGTGCATTTTCATCTGTATCGTACAAAGTATCACATATTGAAGATATTAGGGCTTATATACATGCCAATATTGAAGAATTAGGAAGCTCTCAAATGATGAATTTGTATTCCCAGCATATAATTGGAGAGGATTTTATTGTAAATCTGGAATACAAAACCTTAGTCGAGAAAAAGTTCACACAGTTTGTAAAATTTTCCATATTTGAGGAAAATGAATGGGTGTGATATATTTTATGTTATTTTCATGTCATGTGGTTGAATGTGCCCCTCAAGATTTTGAAAGAGGCTATAAGCATGGTCACAGGTCTAAATTCCACTGGTAGACTTTCAGTCTTGAAATCTATGAAGAATGAGAAAGTTACCAATGTAGCTGGTGCATAATGGGATAGAAGGGAAATGACAATAGAAGACATTGCTGAAGTAGATGTAAAATTTGCATCAATGGTCACTGGCTACAAGATCTACCACTCTAGCTGGGATAATTCAGTATCTAGTATGACCATCTATGCAACCTATGAGATGGTTAAAGAGAATGTAGATTATGACTTGTGTGAGTTTCCCAGAAGTCAGCTAATGGAGAATCTGGGTAAAATTAAGGACAAAAAGAACACTTTTAAATATGGTAATTTTCTATTATTATTTTTCTTCTACTTCTTGAATGAGGTTCCAGGTGTTGGAAGAGTTCATTGGAAAAATGATCAGCCTATAGCTGTGCAAATTAGAAATATAATGTTTGGAAGTGGTGATCTTCAAACCAGAAATGTTGCTCTCTGGGGTTATTTCAAAAGTTTTTAGAATATGATGCATGCCAGAGAAAGAATTCCTACCTCAGTTGTGGAAAATTACAAAGACACAATCTACTTCATGGTAGACATTGATTAATGCCATATGGAAGTCATTGATCCCAGAACAATATGGATCATGCCCATGGGATATGAAGTAGATGAAAAAAAATTAAAGATGTATGCAGAACACTTGTTGAGCATGCCCTTGGACCCAACAGAAGAAAGGTTTGGAATATATGTAGAAAAGAGCATGCAAGTCCATGATCAATTGTAGAAGCCTAAGATAGTCAAAATATTGAGGAAAGAATTAGAAACTTATTTGGAAAAAGCATGGGCTTACCTATAAAAGCCTTGAGAGAAGTAAGGGGGAAGAGAGATGAGGATGAAGCAACAAAAGAGTCAGCAAAAATAAATTGTGCTAGTTTGGGAGTATCCTCTACCTGCACTAGATCTACCAAGAGTTCCCTATCCCTGTCCACTCCTATAGCCAAGCTAGCTCAAGACAAAGCTTCCAGTAAAAGGAAGAAGAATAAGAGCACAAGAGCATATGAAGCTATTTCAAAAGATGAGGAGACTAATACATATGAGTATGTGATAGAAATGAAGGCTATCGAAACTTAGGATACAAAGTTAACCAAGAGTAAATCTTCCGGTAAAGAAGAAGAAGCAAAGAAAAGGGAAAAATTTGACAAACCTAGTATGACAGTTGAGGAAGTTGAGAATGTTGTTATCAAAGATGGATACCTCAAGCCCCTCTGCTAATGGTTTGAAAGCTTTCATGAATCTGGTCAAAGAATTCTTGAAGAGGAAATAATAAATCATATGAATATCTTCAATAATGCCCTTATTGAAATTATATCTAGTTTACCAAAGAGTTTGTATGAGGTTTTGGAATCAAGAAGACTAAGTGCCATAACAGAAGAAGATAATTTGAGGAAGAGAATTATTGTGTACTTATGTCTAGAAATTTCAATAGAGGAGATGAATTCATTCCTTGAAAGTGCCAAGGAGTTCAAAAGCAAAACAAGGGTGAATAAACTAATGATTGATGAAACTGATGATGTTGTTAATGAAACCAATAAAATTCTGGAAGCATTTTTTCCAAAGAATAAGATTAATGTTGAGGAAGTGAATGCAAATGTTGAGGATTTTCAGATTCCTCCTGATATGGAAAATACAAAAGCACCTATGGAAACTGAAGTTCCTAAGGTGGTACTAGTTGAGGAGAAGGAGGTAAAAAATGAAAAATTTGAAGTTCCTAAAGGCAATCCAGAAATAGTCTTTGAAGAACCCAAAGTTGAAGAAGAAGAAGTTCAAGATAAGGAAATTAGAGTGGAGGCAAGAGACACTACCTAGGAAGTGAAGAAATCTATGATGGAATAGGAAGAATTTGACCTTGAATTGGTTGAAGGCTCAATCAATCTATCCACTTTGTCCCCAATTCAGATGATGAAGGTTGCATCAATTGCACAAGCTAAGGCTAGTGAGAATATTTTGCAGTCTCACATAAAGGACAGTGAATTACTAAGTCTTGCATCTGGAGTTTTGTAGAAATTAATGCCTACTTATATCAACGATCCATCTAGTTCCTCTTTTGGTGAGCTAAAGAAGCTCATAAATTTTGTAAGTACTTACTTTGAATCTTTTAAAAAATAAGCCATGATTAAAGTGCAAATAGAATTTAAGGAAAAGAGATTTGGTGGATTAAAAGAACTAATTGCAAAAGATAAAAATCCGTTAGCCACCTGTATGAGAAATATTCAAGATTCTCTATTTGAAGGTGGAAAAGTGTATGTCATGTTTATTTTTATCCAAATTCACTGAAGCCAATAAGAAGAAGGTGAAAGATATTGAAAAATAGTTGGCCACCATCTCTAATGCCTTTGATCCATTAGCTGGTAACATTGGTGAGCAAGAAGGTCAGGTAATATCTCTGCTTGAAAAAATAAGGAGTTTGAAGCTTGAAAATGAGAGGATTTCAGGGAGAGCATGTGAGCTCAAAGGACTAATTGGTCTGAAGATTGAAATAATAGTAAATGCATTAAAAGAGCCAAAGATGTTATGGCAACTTGTGACCCAATAAATCTTGAAACTACATAAACTCTATCTTATTTAATTTGTGGTCACATAACCATTCTAGAGAGTTTCAAAAGGGTTTGGGACAAAAATCTAAGCATGTTGAAGAGAGATTTTGCAGATATTTTCCAATTTGTGTAAGTTACTAGATCATGCCTGTACAATTTTGAAATTTTGTTATCTTTTTGGTTCCCCAATTTTTTCCATTGATGTAAAAGGGGGAGAGTTTTATAGTGAAAAATTCCTAGTCATCTTAGGGGGATTTTTATTGTAGATCCTTTTGAATTTTTGAAGTAGCAATGTAGTTCTTGGTGGTACTGATCCAACACTTAGTCATTTTTCACTAAGTGTTGCCATCAATGCCAAAGGGGGAGATTGTTGGCAAGAGACACTGCAAATATCTTCAAGTGTTTTCATTGATGGAAACCCTAGTCAGTGATTGGATCTACATGTCATCATTCACTCCTACCAACAGATAGATTTAGCATAGCCAAGAAGAACAGAGCATCCGACAGTTTTGTGATCATCCATTAACTTGTAGATTTTTGGTTATTATTTTGTGTTGTGGATCTCATGGAAGGTTTATTAATTTATTTTTTGTGTTATCCAAAAATATTAGTGCCTCATGCCCAGTCATGTGTAAGTTTGGTGTTCTGGTTGATATCTTTTTTTTTATCAATCCTTTATGGCCGACTCAATCAATATATCGTGTTGCAAATATTTGAGGAATATTTATTCAAATATTTTAGGTTTGAATATGTTTCTGGGTCCAAGCTGAGTTGTGGACAATCGTTGTGGATGTGCATTGGATATAACTCAAGATTTGAGCTGACATTTGCTAATAATTTTAAGTTTTATTGAAGCCAACTAGTTGCAACTAAATCCTTTGTTGCATATATATATATATATATATAAGTAATCAATTATATCATTTTTGTGTGTGTAAGATGTGTTGAAGTATGTTGTGATCATCAAAAGAGTGATTGAGCGATTATGCACAGTTTCACTTGTGCATTAAAGATTTTGTAGTGCGAGTTTGTGCAAAGTAGAGTAGAATTGTAGAATAAGTCAGAAGGACAAAAGATCATCTACTAAGGTTAACTGAAACTATAATAAAGCATTTATAGATGCTATTCTCTCAATTCATTCTCTTGGATCTAATCCAAATCATTGTAAGGAAGTGATCCTTTCTATTTTGAGCAATGGGCTCTAAGCAGTGTGCCTGAATGCAAGTGCATTCCCATTTTGTAATCTTTCTTTTGGGTATACTCAGATTATATTGTGGATTGTCCATCCACTATGGTTTTTCCCCTAACAGGGTTTCCACATAAAAATCTTGGTGTTATGGTGTTGTGATTGTTTTCTTTCTGTTCATACATTATTTTTTTTTGAATGCTTAAGTGAGTTAGAGACCAGAATAATAAATTTAATTTTTGCACAACACTAATTCACCCTGCCTCTTAGTGTTGCTTGTTTCTAACAAGAGGGGGGTGAATTGATATTCTATAAAATTTCAAACCCTCTAGATGAAACCAATATTTCAAACACTATTACATAAACATGAACATGAATGATGAACACAATGCACAACACAACACAACATAACATTGTATGTATGTGGAAAACCCTACAAGGAAAAACCATGGTAAGAAAAGATTCTAGGAGTTGTACTATCCTAATCCAACCTCACAATATAAAGAACATTTAAAACTTTGTTTTAGGGCTACAACCCAAGGAATCTACTACTCCTTGAATATAGGTTTTATTGTCACTCCCAAGGAAGCTACAACTCCTTGATTACACTTTGTTTTAGGGCTACAACCCAAGGAATCTACTACTCCATGATCTAAGAAAACACTCAGGAATGATTGCAGAATGGTAGTCCTTCCACTTTCTAAAACTGAAAAATTAAGCTTAATCATTTTGATGATTATATTTTTTCTTTGTCACTTCTTCAAATGTATTCTCTACAGCTTACTAGCTCACTACTTTCAACATCCAAGAAGTTCTACCTTTGGCTCACTACCTCTAGGAAAATATTAAGCTCACTTCTTCACTTCCCTTTTTTTATAGAGATATTATCAAATTGAAACTAGAAAGGATCTACCACTTCTACTCTTTCTCTTTCAATCACTTACCCAATTATCATAATGAATCACATACACATACTTCTGCATCCACAACCTAGATCAACTAGGTTTAAAATATATACAAGATATTACATTGATTAAATTACATGTCTACCTATAACCACAAAAATATCACTTGTCCAAGCCATCCAAAGATAAAGCAATCAACATGAGACATGTAGAGGGAAAGACCCAAAGGACTACACACAACACCAGTAAGAGGAACACGCCTTGTAGATTTTCACACATTCTTAGCATGGCACTGAGCAATATTCACACCTTCAATCTTCTATGAACATTATTTTCACACTTCATAAATTCAAAATAGGCTGACCTTAAGCAAGAAAATATGAAACATGAAATATGTCAGCCTTCACAACATTGGTGACACACATGAATGATAAAGAATTACTTGTGCTTCTCCTATATGAGTTTGCATGACCCATAAAACAACATCAAACACTCCAAAAGCTCTTATTGCACTTGAACTTTTGGTACACATCACTAACATACCATAGTCAGTCAAAAAAAAGCATAACCCAGGAAAAGATCCATTCCAAACCATAAAACACTTCATGAAGTATTGAAAAATATCATATGATATTTAGGAACACTCTCATACATCCCTTTCATAATTTCATACAACAACACATTGGCACAAGCCAACAAACATTGAAACCAATCACTCCTACACTCTATCACTCCTAACTTTCTCTTCTGAAGGATTATTGACATGAAACTTAGGATATAGAACCTTTACATTTCCATGAACTTAACTTTTGAACTGCATAACCATATCTACAAATGCAGATAAATGCAGAGCCAAAATTTACACCTCTAAGAACATCCTCACAAAATAAACATAGACATAAAATTATCACTTTCAAAAACACCTTTTTGATAACAAAAAATACTTGAAACTTGGATCACACATGCTTTAACACAACATGAGACTTTATTCCCAACCTCATGAGAAAAAATTAGCAGCAGAGATATGCAGTCTATTTCTCAAAGACTTTGGCACCCAAACAACCAAATTGTAATACACTCCAATGACCTTTTGACATCAATTAAAACCAAAAAGCAACAATTATTCGTACACACGTGTATATATTTACATGTGTAAATTTGTGTGTATGTGAATATATTTATATATGTATATATAAATGTATGTACACACATGTACATATATAAATATACACATATATACATATGTTTATGTTTGTATATTTAATGATTTAGAATAGATTATGTAAACCACTTAAATTAAATTTGAAAGAAAGCTTGTTTGACTAGTCAATTTATGTGTAAGTTCTCATCCAATAAGTTGTGATATTTTTGGATAAATGTACAAGTTACAAGTACAATAAGATTCCAACCAAAGTCAAAGTGGGGGAATTTAGTTCCCAATGGGATAATCAAATAACTTGATAAGGTATAAAAGGGTGACATAGGTGGAGATCACACAATGGTCAAGAAGGATGGTTTATGACGCATCATATATTTGATTATTAAAAAAAAAATCAATTGGAAAGTGTGGCATGTGTAAACATTAGATTCATGGAAACAAAGATAGCTTAATTCTTACTTAGGAAAAAATAAAATCCACACAAAAAGGACTAAGAGAATGCATAGTTAAATGTTTTATAATCATCATAATGTCAAGTGTAATACAAAGGAACTTAGAAAAATCATTAAAATAACACATAGAATTTAGGAATTCAAGGGAATTAATATTTGCACCATCTAAGGATTGAAGGAATGTTGACTGTGCAAGTAAATGTGCTTCATCATCATTATTTTCATCAATATTACATGGGTTGGTTGTCAATATAACAAAAATGTAGAAATAATATGGCGGTTATTAAAAAATTAGTAAAGCCAAGTCATAAAAATCTTCCCTTATCATTGTAAGTAAAAAGGAATCTAAGAACCATGAGAAAATTTTAACTAATGAATCAAGAGGTAAGAGCCAAGAGGAGCTCATTGAATTTTTAAGTTAATGATGGATCAATAATTTCTTGAATTTTTATTGTGTCTCTTTGCACAATGATATAATTCATAACTTATTATTTCCTTCATTTATAATATTGGTGTGTGAATCTATAGTATCTAGTGAATTTTCTACATGATTCCTTATTAACTATATTTGGAATGTTTAAATTAGAATTTTGAGTCAATAGAAGGAAATAACAGATGGTTCATTGGTGAAGTTACTTAAATACTATCACCATTTCATTTCCATATATGATTATAAATTAATAATTTGGTTGAAGATGAAATACATCCCAAAAACATGTTTTGTATATCATATATCCTAAGTATCATCAACTCCTTTATATGATCAGATTCATGCATTATTTTATTATTTTGGTCTACAATTTAGAGCATAAACAAGGACACTTAAAATGATATCAAGAATCAAGACACAATCCCGCGTAAAAATATCATATATATTAAAATTTTATCCTTTCTTGGAGCATTGGGTAATCTAGAACAACAATAGAGATTTTCTAAGGTGTAGTCAATTTTTTTGAGGATGAGTGGGTTTTGAGAAAAATGGTCAGGCCCAATTTTTTTTATTTATTTAATAGTTTCGATCAAAAGATATTTAGGCATAATAATTTCACCTAAATTTTTTTTGAATGATTCTCATATGTCACATAGGCTCCACATTGTGGCCACCTATTTTTTTCCAAAACCTCTTCGATCAAGTACTTTATGGTAGAAAACTATTTAATAGAAACTATTTAGTTGATCAAAAATGTGAGATAGGTTTGTACTTTTACCATAGTTCAAAATTAATTTATTTATGTGATATATACAATACAATTGAAACTAAATCAAATTTAGATCATGGGTAGAGAATATGTGATAGTTTTATTTTAGGTGTCATAATATAGGTCTCAAGACATCAAATTAAATTATATATGATCCCAAGGTACTTTGCCTTTGTAAAGGTTCTAATTTAATATATATAAATTAAAGTCAATTATTTGTAGGAATATAAAGGATAATCCATACATAGATATAATCCTCTACTTTATCACGCCTTATGGACCAAGTCCATATAATAAAAGATTACACCAAAACCAAGCTACTTTATAGTGATTAAGAGTATATAAACTTATCTAAAATTTTATACATGTAGAAAGGAAATCCTTGTATAATATATGCATATTTTGAATATTATTAAATTCATCTCTTCTTAGTTTATTTATTGTTCCTTTGTATAATATGATCTCCCTCTTCTTCCTTCCTCATAAATTTTCATGCTTGTTTCTAGCCTCTATCTTAGATTAACTTTTAGGTGGAAATCTTGGAATTTCCTAAGGAAAAATATTGAAAGTTAAATTTCAAGTTAATTTAGTATTTTTTTATTTTCTCTAATGGTTTAATTAGAGACAACTAGATGCATTCTTTGGTTATTTTTATTAAAGGTATCATAATTCTTGAGAGAAGTGATGAGCTACTATCATAATTATAGAATCCTTCATTCATTGTATTCTATAATTCATGAATTACTCTTGGCACTGCATTAAATCCTTCTCCTTATCCCTATAAACCAATTCAATTGATTTAGCCAATAAGGTTTTTTTTTTTATGTTTGTGCATCTTGAGTATTGTGACTGATGGATTAGTATGGACCGACTACACTTGATCCATGAGGATATGAAGCATAATCATGCCACTAAATGCCAATCCCAATAGATATCATTCAAATAAAGACTAAACTAGGATCCATTAAAAAATTAACATGTTAAATATGAAAGCTTCAAAAGACCTATTTTAATCCATTGAAATGTATCCTAATGGGGAAGTGGTGTCATGTTGATGTGGAACAGTGACCCTTTCCCAATCCCTTGGATAATGAGCTTGTTTCAATCAGTTTTATTGAAGAAAATTGATGAAACCATTGTGAGATGTGTGATGAAACATACTTTAAATGCTAAACTAACATGATGAAAGCTATTTTAAGATGATTTATTCTAAGATGATCAAGATGTGTGAGTGCAAAACTAATCTAAATGGATTCTAAGCTAAATGATTGAAACCCTAATTAAAAAAAAAGCTAAATCTATGCATCTAAGTTACCATGAAAGTCATTAATGGAAGCTAAGATAATTAATGTAAGTAATTAAGCTAAAATTATACTAAATATGTGTTAAATATGAGTGTGAGTGTGAGTTATTTCAATAGCACGAGTCTTCTCTGAAAAGGATGGATCCATTTGTCTCCAAATAATGACCTATCTATAGGAGGACAAATGATAAATGAAGGGTTGAGATTAAAAGGTTAATCAATGGTCAAGGATGAAGGAAAGATGAAACATGGATCATGGATTCTCATCAAAAAATGAGAATCAATGATCTTATGGATCAAGGAAAGAATAAAGGGTTCCAATTCTTCCAAACAAACACATATTTAACTTGCACAAGAAGTCTTGTAAGTTAACTTTCACATGAAGTTTCCTAAGTTTGTTATGAAGGAGAATATTCCTTTTTTCAAATGAGTGAGGAGAGAATATTCTTTAGAATACTCTCATGGGTGAGGAAAATAGATATTTAGCAAATTAAAACAAAGTTTTAATGTGCAAAAAGGGAAGGAATATTCCATAGGAATATTCCTTTTGAAGGAATGTGCAAAGGAGGATGATAATTAAACAAAGGTTTAATTATCCAATTAGAGGAATTTCATTATTTTCATTAAATAAAGCGATTTAATGAAAAGGGGGAAAGTGGAATGATATTTAATTAAATAACTTAGGGTTATTTAATTAAATAAGAAGACTTAATGATTTAAATTAAATAACTTGATTTATCTAATTAAATAGGACAAAGTGTTAGCATGAAAGGGGGTGAATTAACCTGGTTAAATTAATTAGGCTAATAGATGCAAATGGCATAATTAATTAAATAGTTAGGATAATTTAATCAATTAAGTGAAAGGAGGATGGGTTTCAAGAGAAAATGATGTTATTATACCTGACTCGAATGCATGATATCATTCAAGACATTTTTAAGTGTCTACACATATTATCACCTCTTTTAAATTTCAATTTTAATATTAGTTATTATTTATTCTCTATCTCTCATGTAATCCACATAGCTTAACAAATTCATGAATTGCTAGACTCATATTCATGAGGTGGCTGTGTCTTGTTTTAAAATATAAAATATAGTGTGCACTCTTTTTCTCCTTCAATACATAGCTCTTTAATATGTAATATATCTTGGAATTTAATTTCAAAGTTATTACACTCAAAATTATTAAGAAATTTATATTATTTGATGCACTTTCTAAATAACATATACCATGTTTATTTAAAGTCCTATATTTTTATGACTAACATAGTCATATATCCTTTTACACAAATGAAATATATTTCTAAATAACATTTATAACCATAAGAAATTATGGGCCATCATTAATATTTTTCCTTAAAAGAATAGTTTGAAAACCAAAAGTATATTTATCAAATTTCATGTCGACCAAAGTCAATGTCAATTTAAATAGAATGAATCTTTTAACATAACCAAACGTGTACATTAGATGAATTAGTTTTTCAATAATAATCCATAATGTTAATAACATATAAAACATGTCACATATCAATAATTTTCATGATCCAAGATGTTAGTGTGTGCATAAAAAATGAAATCACAATAAGAACATGTCTATATAATGAACTCATAAAACATATATATTTGTATTGTCGAACACACTAAAATGTTGAGAGGGGGGGTGAATTAGCATATACTAAAACTTAAACAACTCCATTTTCAAATTAAACATCAAACCAAATTAACTAAAAGAACATAAATGAAAGCATCCACAACACAAGGACACTAAGATTTTTAGGTGGAAACCCTAATTAGGGAAAAACATGATGAGCGTTAATTCACAATATATGAATCCCACTGCTTACAAAAATTACAATATAGTTTTAAGGCTCACTTCCTATGGACTTTCAAGTAAGGCACAAAACCTTAGGGCAAGATACAAGGACCTATTGAAGAGGCTCACTACCTAATAGCAAGGTACATGAAAATTATAATGAAAACATGAACATGAACTGCTATAAAAGAAGCGTCTACTATAGGTTGATGTTGCAATCCCCTTTTTGTATAATTACTTCATCATACCAACTTCACACTTCATATTGTTGCAAGTATGAAGGTATTGTCATTGATGTCAAAAATCCTATGTTGTCATTGATGATAGTAGTGCAATGGTTGAGAAGAGATTATTTCTTTGATTAGTTACATTATGTTGTCATCAGTTAAGTTTCTAATTTTTACCTCTATTTTTGCTTTGATAATATTTTATTTATGGTTCAAATGTTGAGGTTACTGAGAAAATTGATAAAATAAGGAAACAAGGTGTTGCAGAGGCATTCTAGTTTGAAGAAGTGTTTTGGTTTTGCTTTGCATTTCTTTTTGGTTAAAGATATTCTTTTTTGGTTTGGATATGTTTGTTAGAGATGTTCAAAGTTTCTATATCTAGAATTTTAAATTTTGGATCAATGGTTAGAGGAAGTTATGTTCACTAGTGTGTGAATTGGTTTTGTAGTGTTGTGTACAAAAGTCTCTAGGAGAAATGTATTTTCTCTAGATTTCTCCATAGTTTCTTTTCAAGACTTGCAATTTTGAACATGATTTTATGATGTTTTTCTCTTATCTATGTCAAGAGGATTTGTGGTTTGGTGTATCAGAAGAAGGTCTTCTGAGTTACAGAGTATTGTAGTGTCTGGCAGTGTTGTCTGGATAATCATAATGTTTATAATCTTCAGGTGAGATTTGTTGCAAAGGATTTTTTTGGTTTCCAAGATATTCTTGGATCATGTTTAAGTGAATATTTTTATCTGAAAGTTTCACATTATTCAAAGGAAGCATGTAATTTAAATTTTAATGTTTTCTCATGGGTAATAGCTGACTTGTTGTTTACACTAAATTTGAAGATATTCAAGTGTTAATGAAGGTGTAGAGTGGCATGTGAGAGTTGATTTAGGCCCCAGCTAATTTATTTTGGTCCACTTTCCTTCTTCTCCACCATGGGAATGTTTAGTACTGACCTAATTTGAAATTGTAAAGTGTGAAGCATGTATAGTCAACCTTGGAGAAATTTTTCAAGGTTGAGGATAGTATATAATATGAGTTGAGATGTTGAGGGTTGAAAAGATATAAAGGATTGATGTATGTGATGCAAGTGATGTGAATTTTTGAAGGGTAGAGTGTGATTTTGAGTAGAGCAGTGTGAACTTCAAAGTGTTGGAATTCTGAATGCAATGAGTTGAAGGTGTTTGTAATCATTCAAATAATACTATGAATGTGTTGGATCTATTGTGGTGGATTCTCAATTACATTGAGAAGTTGTTCTTTGTGTAACATTTCTCTTCTATCTTCTTTTCTTTCTTTGGAAATGAGCCTTGACTATGAGCCTTTGTGGATAGTGTGTCCTATTCTGGCAGTGAGCCTTTGTACTAGTTTTGCAATTAATTATATTGTGAGCTAATCCTCATTGTGGTTTTTCCTTCATTGGGTATTCAACATAAATTTGGTGTTCTCTTGTGTATGGTGTTGGTTGTTTCAATTTAGGATATCTTCATTTCATGGTTAAACATTATAATAGACTAAGGGTTTAATGAATGCATGTGGATCTGATTACTATTGAGGTTTTTGATGTTTTAATTTGGGTCATTGATTTCAACAAAAAGTCTACTAATTGGTCTTGTCATTGATGTCAAATGAAGATGTTGAGGATATTGAGAAAATTGTAGTAAAGAGGAAAATAGGTTGTGCATGTGTAGTTGAGACCATGAGGAAGTGTTGTGATTACATGGAGCTATTATTTTGTTGCAAATTCTAAAGAAGAGTTGGAATGAATTAATTAGTTGAGATGATGTCTTTGGTACTGTATTTTCAAGTGCTTTTGAGAAAATTTAATAAACAAGGTAAACTGTGTTGTGCAAATGTTCATAGTGTGCTCTGATATTGTGCTCTTTGTTCTTCCAGTGTTGATGTTATGCATGTGTGGATCTTACAAGTTATTAAAGGATGACAAAAGTTGCTATATTCAAAATTTTGGTTTCTAGATCATTGTATAGTGCAAGATATTTTCACTAGTGTGTGAACTGGTTGTTCATGATGTTTTTTGTGGTCTAGGAGAAATGTATTTGCTCCACTTTTCTCCACTATTTGGATTTAGGTTGTGTAGATTTTAGAAGTTTCTTATACTGCTTATATCTTTTTGTGTTCAATTTTTAACTTGATTTAATCCATTACAATGTGAGTTTTAATTATGAATAAGTAAATAAGGGTTATCAATTGTTCTAAGTTGAAATACTCGTTGATGTGAGCTTGGATGAAGTGTTTGTTGAATCTTGAGTTGTTCATGGGTTATTCTAGATTGAATTCAAGTGAATTATGTTGTTTGAAACTTTCATTTAGGCTTAAGCAAGCGTGCACTTAGTGTTTATGGTGTTTTGCATGGGTGTGGGCCAACCTTGTGTTTGACACTACATGTGAGGCTTGTGGAAGTGTTTTCAAGTGTTTTGAGATCTATTTGTGTCCTAATTAAGGATTTATGTAGGTCATCTTTTGTTCCTATCAACTATGAGAATGCTTAGGTGTTGATCTATTTTGAAATTGAATGTATAATGACTAGTGGTTGACACTAGAGAAATTTTTTGAGGTAGAGCTTGATATAAATATTGATGGTGTTGATGCAAGAGGGTGTGTGAAAGAGTAAGAAGCAAGATAGATGTGAGATCGTTACACATGATGTATGTGGATAAAAAATTGAGTAGAGAAGTGCAAAATTCATGTTAGGGTTCCTAAAGGAAGTTCCAATATATTTCATGTGATACTACGAAAGAATGAAAATTTGTGGTTGACTCCTTGTTGCATTGAGAATTTTTTTCTCTGTATAACATTCTTCTTTTATCATCTTGTATTCTTCCAGTGGAAATGAGTCCTAGCTATTAGCCTTTTGGATAGTGTGTCCTATTCTAGAAATGAGCCCCTTTGTACTAGTTTTTCTATTACTTATTGTGACCTAATCCTCACTATGGTTTTTCCCTCATTGGGTTTCCCATGTAAATCTAGTGTTCTCATGTGTATGGTGTTGCAATTTTAGTTGGTGTTAACATTTCATGTTTAATAAAACTAATAGAATAAGGATTTAATGAATGCTTGTGGATCTAGTTATTGTTAAGGGTTTTGAAGATTTAATTTGCTACAACTGATTCATCCCCCCTCTTAGTTGTCTTGATCATTTCAAAAATTGTTATCAAAGTGAGGTTCCTTGAAGAAGAGATGAATCACTTGAGGTAGATCTGATATGGTGAACAAGATTCCCTTATAATATCCTAGATTTCATGGCTTAGATTATACATTCTGGAAGACAAAGATGGAAGGATATTTGTGTGCTCATGGATTAGATATTGGGAAGGCTTATTAAAATACATACACTCCACCTCTGAATGGTTTGAATACAAGAGTAGAAATCAAGGTGCATGAGATCAATGTTAGAGCAAGTTACATTATTGTGAATAGTATTTCAAATACTAAATTAGTTAAATTTATGAGTTTGAAGTATGCTAAAGAAGTTTGGGATAAGTTAGAAATCATTTATGAAGGAGATTGGAAGCTCAAACAAGCAAAGTTGTAGAACTTGAAGGCACAATTTTAAATATGTCTGAAGATGAAACAATAAAAGGCTACATATAGAGAGTTGATGAATTGGTAAGTAATATGAGAGGTCTTGGTGCAATAGTTAAAGAATCTAAAGTGGTGAAGAAAGTTATTAGATCTCTTCTAGAATGCTACAGTGAAAAAGTATATGCTATTGAGGAAATAATTTATTTTGATAATTATTCCAAAGATCAGTTGATGGGTACTCTAACTACATTTAAAATGAGAAAAATGAAGAAAATTACAAAAGTAGAGATTGCTTTCAAGGCTGGTAAATTAGAGAAAGTTGAAGATTCAGGTGATGAATTTCTTGATGATTTGGAAGCTAACTTTGTGAGAAGGATGAAAAAGGGAACTAGTAGGTATCAAGGTAAATTACCTTTCAAATGTTTTACCTATGGTGGTATAGGTCATTATGCTTCAAGGTGTCCAAAAAGAGCTATAAACAATAAGAACAAGGAAAAAAAAAGGAAAGATGATTAAGAAATATTACTATGTGAAAGAAGATGTTGGTATTTTTGATGATGAATCTGATTATGGATATTTTGATTATAATGAATGCCTATTTTTTGTTATAAAAGAAGAATCTAGTTCTGCTAGCTCTGAAAGTTGTGTGAAGGAAAGTATTCTAAAGATGAAGAATAAGGTTGAAGGTACTTTGGTATCTTCTTTTTATGTCAAAGAGGATAAGAATTACTGGGTTGTTGATAGTAGCTTCTCTAATCATCTGACCGGAGACAAAAGTAAGTTTGATAAACTTGAAAAGTATGGCAGAGAATTAGTTAAATTTGGAAATGATTCAAGAGTAAATATTCAAGGAATAGGTTCAATCAGTTATGATGGAAAGCATAATACTGACAATGTTTACTATATTAAGGGATTAGGACATAATATCTTGAGTTTCAGAAAAATGTGTAGCAAAGGGTATAATCTTGTGTTCAAGGATGAAACATGTAATATCTAGAAAGGGTTCAAAATGGTGATTGTTGTTGGTAAGAGAAAAAATGGAAACATTTATCAGCTTAAGGGTGTTGATAGTCATTTCTTTATGTCATAGATTAATGGTAGTTGGTTATGGCACTGGAGGATGTGTCATGTCAATTTTGATAATTTGGCAAGAATTAGTTTATTCCATGTTGTGAGAGATTTACCTAGAATCACAAAACCTATCAATTTTTTTTGTGAGAGTTTTGAATTTGGAAAGAAAACAAGGAGTAGCTTTAAGGGAAAGGAACAATTTGCTACCAAACTATTGGAATTAGTGCATATAGATCTTTGTGGCCTACAAGGGTGAGAATTCTACAAGGTGATAGGTACTTTATGTTTTTAATTAATGATTATTCTAGAATGACATGGATTACTTTTCTTAGAGATAAATTTGATGCATTAGATAAATTCAAGGTATTTATAGATATGGTTGAGAATGAAATGGATTTGAAAATAAAATTATTGAGTTCTATCAGAGGTGGTGAATTCACCTCCAATGATTTTAACATGTTTTGTGAAGTTTGTGGAATAAAGAGGTATTTGTATGCCCCTAGAACTCATCAACAGAATGGAGTTGTTGAAAGGAAAAACATAACTATTCAAGAAGTTGCAAGAAGTATGATGAAAGAGGAAAATCTACAAAAATTCTACTAGGGAGAATCTATTCATACTATTATTTACATACTTAGTAGAGTTTAAGCTAAATCTAACAACATAAAGACTCCTTATGAGCTATGGTATGGAAGGATTCCTACTGTGAAGTACTTTAAAGTGTTTGGAAGCAAATGTTACATCAAAAGAGAAGAAGAAAAATTAGGAAATTTTGATGCAAGCTTTGATGAAGGTATCTTCCTTGGATATTCTATTAGAAGAAAACCTTATAGATGTTACAACAAAATGTTGAGAAAGATAGTTGAAAGTACAAATGTTAAAGTTAATGAAAACCTATAGATTTCTATTGCAGTAGATGGATATGTGTCAGATGAACCTAATTGCAAAAGAAATAGCTGATGAACAAGAAGAGTAGAATAAAGAGGAAGAAGCTCCAAAGAAGACCCCTAAAACCTATAAGCATGTTCAAAAGAATCATTTTGAAGATCATTTTGAAGATCATATCATTGGAGATAAAAGGAAAGGTGTACTAAAAAGAAGCAAAGTTGTTGAAGTTGAGGTAATTTTGTGTCCACTTTCTAAAGTTGAACCTAAATCAATGAGTGAAGTATGTAAGGATGAGCATTGGATGAAGGCAATGGAAGAAGAACTTATGTAGATAGAGAAAATAAGACTTGGAAATTAGTCCCTAGACTGAAAAACAAGAAAATAATTAGAACTAAGTGGGTATTCAAGAACAAGCTAGATGTGAATGGAATAGTAAGAAACAAGGAAAGACTTGTGTGTAAGGGTTACTCACAAGTAGAAGGTATATATTTTGAGGATACTTTAGCTTCTTTGGATAGGATGGAAGCTATTGGAATGTTTTCAGCATTTTTATCACGTAAACATTTTAAGGTCTATCAAATGGATGTGAAGTCAACTTTTCTAAATGGTGAATTGGAAGAAGAGGTATACATGGAACAACCAAAATGGTTTTAGTTGTTTGATCAACTGGATATGGTATGTAAGTTGAATATGGCACTATATGGTTTGAAGCAAGCTCCTAGAGCTTGGTATGTAATATTGGATAGGTACTTGATACCACAAGGATTCAGTAAGGGCTCCACAAATAGTAATCTTTACTTTAAAATTGAGGAAGACAAAATCTTGATAGTAGTTGTCTATATGGATGATATTATCTTTGTTGGAATTGAGGCTATGTGTAAGAATTTTTTTGAAGAAATATAGAAATAATTTGAGATGTCAATGTTTGGGGAAATGAACTTCTTTCTTAGGCTACACATCAATCAAATAGATAAAGGGGTTTTCATTTCACAATCTAAGTATGTCAAAGAGATGTTGAAGAAGTTTGGAATGGATGAATCCATAACGGTATGTACTCCTATGGTGACTAGTTGTAAATTGAGCAAAGATGTTGATTCACCTAAGGCTAATTAGAGCAAGTATAGATCTATTATAGGTGGAATCAATATTTGAATGTTACTAGACAAGATATCTTGCATGCAATTTGTCTTATGGCTAAATTTCAAGAAGATCCTAAAGAAACACATGTTACAGTAGTGAAGAGAATATTCAAATATTTAAGAGGAACATCATATTATGGTTTGTGGTATCCTAGGGATATTGATTTCACATTGAATGCTTATATGGATGAAGATTGGGTTGGATACATTGATGAAAGGAAAAGTACAAGTGGTGGTTCTTTCTTTCTTGGATGCAGATTGGTGTCATGGTTAAGTAAGAAAAAAGATTCAATTTCGGTATCCACTTTAGAGGTTGAGTATATTGCAACAGCATCATGTTGTACATAGGTATTATGGATGAGAAAAATATTGAAGGATATCAATTTTATGTATGATGAACCTATATCTATCTTTTCTAATAATACAAGTTCAATAAACATTTCAAAGAATCAAGTGATGCATTCAAGGACAAAGCATATATCTATCGGATATCACTTTTTGAGAGAGAAGGTTATGGAGAATGAAGTGAAGCTTGAGTATGTTCCTACAAAGGATTAAATTGTCAGTATCTTTACTAAGGCTCTTCCTAAGGATACTTTTGAGTATTCTCAAGAGAAGTTGGGAATTATTCCCCCTCCTTTCTTGAACTAGATGCATATAAAGGTGCATCATTCCAATGGATCTATGGATTTATCTCTTTTCTAGATTGATGTTGGTGGCTACCTCTTAGGGGGAGTAGGTAGTGTCATGTGTTGTCATTGTGTTGTTGATTTAATTGAGTGTAATCCTAAGGGGGGGTATTTAGAAAAGGTAACTTTGGTTAAGTGCCAAAGAGGGAGAACAATGAAAAACATTTTTTCCTTTTCCATTGATGTCAAAGGGGGGCAGAAAATCATGTGAAAAGGAACTTATTTACTCAAGGAGAGAGAATCCTGTGAAAAGAGAGGTTTCAGGAATCTTGTGTAAGTTATCTAATCCAAAAAAGAAGAGAGTGTTTAGAGATATTGTGTGGTCTTTGGTGGCTTTTCACATCTTTTGTTTCTATCAATAACAAAGGGGGAGATTGTTGCAAGAACGAAGGTGTTGTCATTTTTTTTAATAGAAAGTCTATTGGTTGGTATTGTTATTGATATCAAATGAATATATTGAGAATATTGAGAAAATTGTTGTAAAGAGGAAAACAGGTTGTGCATGTGTAGTTGAGACCTTGAGGAAGTGTTATGAATACATGGAGATATTCTTTTGTTGCAGGGTATAAAGAAGAGTTGAAATGAATGAATGATATGAGAAGATGTCTCTGGTACTTGGTTTCCAAGTGCTTTTGAGAAAATTTAATAAACAAGGTAAACTCTGTTGTGCAAATATTCATAGTGTTCTCTGATATTGTGCTCTGCATTCTTTTAGTATTGATGTTATGCCTATACATATCTTACAGCCTATTCAAAGATGGCAGAAGTTGATATATTCAAAATTTGGGTTTCTGGATCATTGTACAATGTGAGATATTTTCATTAGTGTGTGAACTAGTTGTTCAGTGATGTTTTTTGTGGTCTAGGAGAAATGTATTTGTAGGTGTTTCTCCACTATTTGGATTTAGGCTGTGTATATTTGGGAATTTTCTTATAATTCTTTTATATTTCTATGTTCAAGTTTTTACTTGATTAAATGAAGTATAGTGTGATTTTAATTTATCAATATGAAAATAAGGATTATTAGTTGTTCTAGGTTGAAGTACTTGTTGATGCAAGATTGGATGAAGTGCTTGATGAATCTTAAGTTTTTTTGTGGGTTATTCTAAATTGAATTCAAGTGAATTATGTTGTCTAAAAATTTTGATTGGGCTTAAGGAAGCGTGTACTTAATGTTTATGGTGTTTTGCATGGGTGTTGGTTGACCATGTGTTTGACACTACATGTGAGGCCTATGGAAGCATGTTCAAGTGTGTTGAGATCTATTTGGGTCCTAATTAAGGATTTATGTAGTTCTCCTTTCATTCCTATCTAAAAATTTTGATTGGGCTTAAGGAAGTGTGTACTTAATGTTTATGGTGTTTTGCATGGGTGTTGGTTGACCATGTGTTTGACACTACATGCAAGGCTTGTGGAAGCATGTTCAAGTGTGTTGAGATCTATTTGGGTCCTAATTAAGGATTTATGTAGTTCTCCTTTCTTTCCTATCCACCACAGGAATGCTTAGGTGTCGACCTATTTTGAATTAGAATGCATAACATTTTGTGGCCAACACTAGAGAAATTTTTTGAGCTAGAGCTTGATATAAATATGTATGGTGTTGATGCAAGAAGGTTTTTGAAAGATTAAGAAGAAAGATAGATGTGAGATTGTTGTAAGTGATGTGTGTGGTGCGAAATTGAGTAGAGCAATGTGAACTTCATGTTAAGGTTCTTGAAGGTAGTGAGTTGAAGGCATCTGATATCTTTCATGTAAGACTGTGAAAGAGTGTGAGAATTATGGTGGACTCCTTGTTCCATTGAGAATTTTTTTCTCTGTGTGACATTCATATTATATCTTCTTGTATTCTTGTATTCTTTCTATGGTAGTGAGCCTTGGTTATGAGCATTTTGGATAGAGTTTCCTATTTTGGCAGTGAGCCCCTTTGTATTAGTTTTTCTATTACTTATATTGTGAGCTAATCCTCACAATGGTTTTTCCCTCATTGGGTTTTCCACATAAATCTGGTGTTCTCATGTGTATGGTGTTTCAATTTATTTTTTTGTTATTTGCATTTCATGTTTAATCAAACTAATAGAATAAGGATTTAATGAATGCTTGTGGATCTGATTATTGTTGAGGATTTTGAAGATTTAATTTGCTACAACTATTTCACCTCCCCTCTCAGTTGTCTTGTTCATTTCAACATCACCCGAGTCACCCTCTTATTTTTCCTTTTCATATAAAAATTGGTATTAGAGCAATATTCCTTGGTGAAAATCTTAACCACTTGAGGTAGATCTAGGATGGTGAATAAGATAGAGAGCCCTATGTTTGATGGCACAAATTATGCATTCTAGAAGACAAAGATGGAAGGATATCTGGCATCCTTTGGATATGATATTGAAAAGGAAATAAAGATTCAATATGTTGCACCTTTGAATGGTCCAAGCACAAGTGATGAGAACAAGGCACATGAAATAAATGGTAAGACAAGGTTTATTATTGTGAATAGTATTTCAAATTCTAAATTAGTAAAAGTTATGATTAAGACTACTAAAGAAGTTTGGGATAAGCTAGAAAGCATTGATGAAGGATATGATAAGGTTAAATAAGAAAATTTTTAGAATTTGAAAGCATAATTTGAGACCCTTTGAATGTCTAAAGATTAAGTTGGTAAGTGCAATGAGAGGTCTTGGTGCATAAGTCAAAGAACCTAGAGTGGTAAAGAAATTTCTCATATCTCTTCCTTATTCTTATAGTGAAAAGGTATTTACTATTGAGGAATTTGAAAATTTGAATACTTACACTAGAGATTAGTTGTTGGGTACTCTAACATCATTTGAAATGAGAAAACATGGTTGGAAAAATGGTACAAAAGTGGAGACTACTTTCAAGGTTGGAAAATTAGAAAAGGTTGAAGATTTAGGTGGAGAATCTTGATGATGTGGAATCCAACTTTATAAGAAGGATGCAAAAGGGCACTAGTAAGTACAAAGGAAAACTATATTTCAAATGTTTTAGCTGTGGAAATATAGGTCACTATGCTTCAAGATGTCCAAATAGAGCTATGAATAATAAAAGTAAGGAGAACAAAGGAAATATGATTAAAAGAAGTTACTATGTTAGCGAAGATGTTGGTATTTTTGATGATGAATCTGATTATGGAGATGATGATGAATGCTTTTTCTTGGCTTTAAAAGATGAATCTACTTCTACTAACTCTGAAATTTGTGTGAAGGAAAGTGTTCTAGAAAAGAAGGATACGATTGAAGGTACTTTGGTATCTTCTTTTCATGCTAGAGAGGGTAAGAACTATTGGGTTGTTAATAGTAGTTGCTCTAATCACATGACAGAATAAAAAATTAAGTTTCTTAAACTTGAAAAGTATGATGGAAGATTAGTTAAATTTGGAGATGATTCAAGAGCTAAGATTTGTGGAATAGGTTCAATCAATGTTGATGGAAAGCATAATACTAAAGATGTCTACTATGTTAAAGGCTTAAGGAATAATATTTTGGGTGTTGGAAAAATGTGTAGAAAAGGGTATGATCTAATGTTTCAAGATGATGGATGTAGATTAGAAAAGGACCGAACCTGATTGCCAAGTTGGTAAGGAGGATAACATTCATCAACTGGAAAGTTGATGGTCATTTCGTTGGCGACCGCATTAATGATAGCTTGGTTATGGCGAACGGAGATGCCCATGCTGACCTGCAACAATATGTTAGAACGAATAGTTCACATAGTAATAGGACTGCTACCAAGAATCATAACACCTATCAATGTTGTTTTGGTGTAAAATATTAAATAATTCCTAAAACAAGGGCGAGTGCTCAAAAGGAAATTCCAGGAATTTGCCAGACTACTAATAGAATTACTAGAAGAGACAAATATTTGTGTCCTGCATACATGTAAGTCTCTGAAGGCAGATATATTTATGATTAGATGATGAATTTATAACGATAACGTTACTTCTCTTAGAGAAAAATATAAAGCTCTAAATAGATTTAAAGCATTTAAAGCTATGGTTGAGAATGAGATAGATTTGAATATCAAATGTTTGAGGTCTAACAGAGGTGGAGAATTCACCTCCAATGAGTTTAACATGTTTTGTGTAGATCATGGAATAAAGAAGCACTTGTCTATGCCTAGAACTCCTCGACAGAACAAAGTTTTTGAAAGGAAAAATAGGTATGTTCAAGAAGTTGCAAGGAATATAATGAAAGAAGATAAACTACAAGAAGCCAACTAGAGAGAAGTAATTCATGCTAATATTTACATACTTAATAGAGTTCAAGCCAAAGCTAAAATCATAAATACTCCTTATGAGTTGTGGTATGGAATGATTCCTACTATCAATTACTTTAGAGTATTTGGAAGCAAATGCTATATCAGAAGAGATGAAGAAAACTTGGGGAAACTTGATGCAATGTGTTGGTTCTTTTCTAGAAAAACCATGAATTTCTCTAAAGGGTAGCCAACCCTTATGGTTAAGATATTTCAAGGTTAGATTCCAACACAATGAGTAAAGGATTCTGAGGTCTTTACTCTTTAGGCTTTGTGAGACCTAGGAGGGTATTCCCTATTGTGTTCAAATTAGGTATATCACATTGATAACACATTTATACATAGATTTATTCCTACATATTGCAAATAATGTACTTCACTAAAGGTTTGGCAGACCTTTAAGTAGATGATTACCTATTTGCTAGGAGATAGGGGTAGTTCAAACCCATATATCATAATTGAAAATATTTTCAAATGAATATTGTTCTAATTTTAAAATCTATGGTCATATGTGCTAGTAGCTCATTTTATGTAAGGTTATTTAACAAATAAACCAGTGCTTCATCAATTGGGAAAAAGGATTCAAGTATGTAAGAACTAGTAATATATAAGCCACTTAATTTAGAAATTGGTGGACTATTCTCATAATACTTTGCAATATGAAAACTCACAATGCCTAAAAAAATAACTTCTTATCAAATCTTGTGTAATTCCCTAAAAATCAATAACTATCTTCAAGCATTTAATCAACTCTTAGAGTTAAAGCTAAAATAGAATCATACATACAGTGGAACAACTGAAGACAAATGAGAATACCATTAATATTTTCATTTATAACTTGTAAGAAATATACATAGGAGAGTATTTGTTCCTGAACTAGGATTTGTTTTGATATTTATAGCTTCTATAAAATCAATTTAAGACTATTACACATAGGACCTACACCTGAGACAATCTATTGTTCTATTCATCCATATTCTTTACAAAATTCCTTTTCTAAACTTAGCTTTCCACCTAGACCTTGTTTAGACCTAAAAATATGACCCTTGTAATGAGCCTAGAAATCCATTTTATAGAACAAGGGAGCAACAAGAATCAGACTCAATTATACTTACATTTCATTTTATTTGAAGATCATTTGCACCAGAATTTGGGATGCTCCTTAGTTAGTTACATGTAATCATTGAGGAAAATGGAAGAGTAAAAGACCAAACTCCACATTCCTTGAATGAATACACCCTAGCTCCCCAAAATAAAAAGTTTATTGCAGCAACATCAAATCATTTTCCTTGTTGACTAGAGAAGATTCTCCACTCATAGTCTGAGAAAAAACTCGTATACCATCCATAAAAAGCATACATGCCACCAAAGGAAGTTTGGCACTTCTCCAACACACTAGCCTAAAAAATTTCCACATCAGCGCTAGAAATGAAAAACCATAAAAAATTTAAATAGGAAAATCCTAACAAGGTGGCTATGGTGTCATCAAAAACAAAAATGGGGCAGAGTCATCACTCTAAGTCATCAGCCTCAGAGGATTCTTTCCCATGTCTTGTTCATGGTGGAACTGGAGGAAACGTCACCACTTCCTCATCAAATATTTAGAAGGTACCAAGGAGAGGGATAATAGTCACCCTCCAGATCAGTATCACCTCCACTACCTAAAGGGCTATCAAAAATCTCAATGGGAGAATTATTTTTCCCCATATAGGCCTTATGGTACTTGCATTTCTTCTTTTCCTTATTTTCATATTCAACTAGCTCCTTCCCTCTAAACTTGACCAATTCTTCTGAAACTATCTAGCTTCTCAGGAAATAATTGCTCCTTACACCATATTTCTTGAATTTCCTATGTGCCCTTCTACCCTTTGGTGTTTCAGAAGCTCCCTTTGTCTCAATTTCTTCCTTAGGAGAATTTTCCTTAGACTCCAACAAAATAAATCTCTTGGACCTCTGTACTAGCTCAATAGACTCACATGCCTTACTCATCTTCTAAAGAACCAGAACAAGAAGACTTAGAAAAATTTCACCAATTCTGCTCTCGAACCAAACTCAATTATCTACCTCTGAATGCAAATTTTGAATGAAAAATATGGCCATTGGTCCTTATTATATTAAGCCATGTAAGTGTGTCAACCATTAATATTCAAGGACAACTTATGCATGCGGGCTAACAACAATTTGCTTTGATTTTTTTTAAATCTCAACAGTTGATCATGTTTTAAAACTAAATCAATGAATAGATATAACTAGTGTAACTAGTTGTGATAAAGCTCAATTGTATACTATTAATTCCTTTTCCTAATTAGAAAATTCCAAGTAGATATATCCACTTTTGTACACATATTTCAACCACATACTTAGCATTAATTAAAACTTGTCGAGCCATGGTTACTCGTTCACCCATTGGAATTAATACACTTGTATTTCTTCATAGTAGAACAGTGGGGATTGATCTTGATTTGATATCAGAATATCGGTTTGTACCCTAACTTTCTTAGTTATCACCTTCCCACATGTACCAATAACTATTAGAATTGAAGGTTGAAATCCTAAACATGTGCTCAAAAGAATAATCACAGAAAGTGGCATCATTGTTATCTTAGTTCCCTTTCATCCAAATCTAGCAGCATTCCAATTCCACTAGAATCTATTGAAACCTTTAAGAATGTTTGCATGGTACTTGCCCATTTTCCCATTGTAGAATATGGGACACAAGTGGACCCCTCATAGGATGGCGGGGAGCAGTCAAGATTGACCCATTGACCATCAATCTTCCTTCCTTATGAAGAAATTTCCATTTTCAAAACATGGCGGGTCTTACAAAAGTGATAGATGTCACCCTGCCCACTAGCCCATGTGATCATCTTTCCTTAATGCACAAGAAAGATAGGCACATGGGGAATGGTCCCAATGAAGACACTTGTTGTGGTTTCCATCATTGATCTTTGTTGAAGCTATGTCTATTGGCCCTTTTGAAACATTGGTCCCACCACTAGTCATGACACATGGCCATCACCCACTAGCATGTGTGTTTAAAATAATGTGAAATAAACCAACACGGGTGTGCGTGGAGTGGTCAAGATGTGGCCACGTCACTTGATAAATAGGAATCTGACGCTGGGATCTCTTCAAATGGTTAATGTATCTTTCATTTAACAGAGATGGGGCCCACTCAAAGCACAATGCAATGGGTAGAAGCCCAACCATGTGAATAAATAATATGAATAAAATATATGGGGTATACAAAGGGGAATTAGCAGATCAACTCTCGAGATCTAACAACCAAAAATGGAAAACTGAATGCTATACATGCCACAAATAATTTGGTGCGGCGTTGTCTCTCATAGCTCATGGAAACTCGAACTTAGGAATGGGAATCTCTAAGACTGAAATCTTTCAAAGAAATCAATCCTACCAAGTAATTTTGGAACAATAAAAATGATCATGGATCGACAAAACTCCAAACCTAGGTCATGAAACAATGCCCTTTGATAAGAAGGCAAGGATACCGCAATGACTAGATACCAAGAACATAATGCAAATCTAGAATAGCCAAGGCGACTTTCGGAACTCTCGGTAGGTTAATCGTGAGATTTAGGGCAACACAAACCCCAAACAAGGATGAGGAAATGGTAACCCACAAGACAAAATAATCCAATCCATGAAGGCAAAATCTTTGAAAATTTCAAACCAAGAATTTTGCGGAGGGTCCATCACACCGAATGAAAGGGTCTTCCTGATATCTCTGTACTGCACAGTGTTACAAACAAAAGGCGAAAGATTTGTTTAAGCGCAAAATGTCAGTTGATGGTAAAGATTTGTAGAACGAATTGGTTAGACAATATTCGCATGAACTCGCTCGCAAAAAAGAAGAAGAAGAAAATCCAAGGAAAAGAAAATGCAATGAAGAGTGGAAGCCCCACAAAGATCCTTTAAGACCCCCAAGTATGTGCAAAGAAATCATTCCAAAGAACAAATTATTGGAGACAAAAGAAAAGGTGTATTGACAAGAAGAAAAATTATTGAAACTAACGTAAATCTATGTTTACTTTCCAAAACTGACCAAAAATAATGAGTGAGGCATGCAAAGATGAATATTGGATGAAGGAAATGGAAGAAGAGTTGCAACAAATTGAGAAAAATCTAACTTGGGAATTGGTTACTATACCTTAAAATAAGAATATAATTGGAACTAAGTGGGTATTCAGAAATAAGATGAATGAGAATGGAGAAGTGGGAAGAAATAAAGAAAGGATTAATTTGAAGAAACATTTTCCCTAGTGGCTAGAATGGAAGAAATCCAAAAAAAATTAGCATTTGCAACACATAAAGACTTTAAATTTTGTCAGATGGATGTGAAGTTTGTTTTTCTAAATGGAGAATTGGAGGAAGAAGTATACATGGAACAACCAGAAGGATTTTAGTTATCAGATCAATCGAACATGGGTTGAAAATTAAAAAAGGAATTGTATAGATTAAAGTAACCTCCCAGAGCTTGGTATGCAAGATCAGATAGATATTTGATACATTAAGGATTCAATAAGGAAACCGCAGATAGTAATCTTTACTTTAAAGTTGAGGAAGATTGAATCTTGATAGCATGGTTGTGTATGTGGATGACATTATTTTTGGATGCAATGAAGATATGAGTAAGAAATTTTCTAAATAGATGAAGAAATAGTTTGAGATCTCTATGTTTGGGGAGATAAATTTCTTCCTTGGGCTACAAATCAATCAGACAGATCAAGGAATATTCATTTCATAGTCAAAGTATGTTAAAGAGATGTTGAAGAAGTTTGGAATGGATGATTCCAAACTAGTATGTACTCCTATGGTTATTGGTTGCAAGCTGAGTAAGGATGATGAATCACCTAAGGATGGTTAGAGAAAGTACAAACATATGGTTGGTGGAATGTTATATCTAACTACTACTAGATTGGATATCATGCATGTAGTTTGTCTTGTGGCTAGATTTCAAGAAGATCCTAGAGTCACATGTTGCCACATTAAAAAGGATATTCAAATATTTAAAAGGAACTTTGGATTATGGTTTGTGGTATCCTAAATATCTATTGATTTCGCATTAAGTGCATACATAGATGTAGATTGGGCTAGATGTGTTGATGAAAGGAAAAGTACAAGTGGTGGTGCATTCTTTCTTGGATTCAAATTGGTGGCATGGCTAAGAAAGAAAAAAGATTCAGTTTCTTTATCTAAAACAAAGGCTGAGTATATTGCAACAACATCTTGCTACACACAAGTATTGTGGATGATATAGACATTGAAGGATATTAGAGTAGTGTATGATGAGAATATTTCTATCTTTGTGATAACACAAGTGTAATTAACATTTCAAAGAATCCAGTGATGCAGTCAAGGACGAAGCATATATCAATTAGGTATCACTTTTTGAGAGAGAAAGTTGAGAATTATGTGAAGCTTGAATAAGTACCTACAAAGGATCATATTGTTGACATATTCACTAAGGATCTTCCTAAAGATACTCAGGAGAAGCTGGGGGTTACTACCCCTCCTTCTTTGAACTAGATGCATATGGAGATGCATCGGTCTAGTGGATCTATGGATTCATTTTTTTTCTAGGTTGATGTTGGTGGCTACCTCTCAGAGGGAATAGGTAGTAACATTGTTGCAATATGAAATTTATGTTGTCATTATGCAGAGTTTACTAAGTTCACTAGTCTGTACTCCTAAGGGGGGTATTCAGAGTAGTTGCAAGTATATTGGTTCTATGTCAAAGGGGAGAAAAAATAAAATACCTTATCCTTTTCCATTGATTTCAAAGGGAGAGAGAAAGAAGTCATGTGAAAAAGGAAAATGAAGTCATGTAAAAGAGGCAAGTATCAAGGAGAGAGTTTAATGAGGTAGTTGTGAAAGAGGGATAAAAGAGAAAAGGAAATAATTATGTTTAGATCTATTGTGTCTTTGATGGTTTTTCACATCTTGTGTTGCCATCAATGACAAAGGGGGCTATTTTTGCAAGTATGAATGTGTTGTCATTGATGTCAACAAGCATGTGTTGTCACTGATGATAGTAGTGCAATGGTTGAGATGAAATTTTTTCTTTGATTAGTTGCATTATTTTTTCATGAATTAAGTTTTTGATGTTAACCTCTTGTATTTCTTTGATAAGCTTCTATTTATCGTTCAAATGTTGAGGATACTGAGAAAATTGATAAAGTAAGGAAACAGGGTGTTGTAGAAGTGTTCTGGTTTGAAGAGGTGTTATGGTTTTACTTCACATTTCTTCTAGGTTGAAGATATACTTTTGTGGTTTGGATATGATGGTTAGAGATGTTTAGAGTTTCTATATCTATAATTTCAACTTTTCGATCAATGGTTAGAGGAAGTTATGTTCACCAATGTGTGAATTGGTTTTGCAATATTGTCTACAAAAGTGTCTAGGAGAAATATATTTGCTCCACATTTCTCCACAAATTTTTTTCAAGACTTTTGGTTTTGAAGGTGAGTTGATGATGTTTCTCTCTTTCCTATTTTAAGAGGATTTGTGGTTTGATATTTCAAAAGAAGGTATTCTAATTTATAGAGTATTGCAATGTCTAGCAGTGTTGTCTAGATAAGAAGAATGTTTATAATATTCAGGTGAGATTTGTTGCAAAGTATTTTGTTGATTTCCAAGATGTTTTTGGATCATGTTCAGGTGAATTTTCTTGTTTGGAAGTTTCAAATTGTTCAAAGGAAGTGTGTAATTAAAATTTTAATGTGTTTTCACATGTAACAATTGACATGTTTTTTACAGTACATTTGAAGATGATCAAGTGTTAATGAAGGTGTAGCGTGGCATGTGAGAGTTGATTCGGGTCCCTGTTAAGTTTTTTTTGGTTCACTTTCATTCCTATCCACCGCAAGAATGTTTAGTGCTGACCTAATTTGAAATTACAAAGCGTGAAGCATGTATAACTAACCTTGGATAAATTTTTCAAGGTTGAGGATAGTATATGTATGAGTTGAGATATTGAGGGTTGACATTATAGAAAGGATATATTTATGCGATTCAAGTGATGTGAATTTTCAAAGGGTAGAGTGTGAGTTTGAACAGAGCAGTGAAAACTTCAAACTATTGGACTTCTAAATGAAGTGAGATGAAGGTGTCTACAATCATTCAAACAAGAATGTGATGGTGTTGGAGCTATTGTGGTGTATTCTATGTTTCGTTGAGAATTTTTTCTTATTGTAAAATTTCTCTTCTATCTTCTTTTCATTAAGTGGCAATAAGCCCTAACTATGAGCCTTTGTGGACAATGTGTCTTATTCTAGTAGTGAGCCTTTGGACCGATTTTGAAATTACTTATATTGTGAGATAATCCTCACCATGGTTTTTCCTTCATTTGGTTTTCCATGTAAATATGGTGTTCTCCTATGTATAGTTTTTGTTGTTTCAATTTTTGTTATCTACTTTTCATGGTTAAACATTATAACAAACTAAGGGTTTAATAAATACATGTGGATCTTAATAAGGACAACACATATTGCCAGACATCAAGTTGAAATCAATGGCAACACATATTCCCTACAATCTCCCTCTTTGTCATTGATGACAACACATATTTGTTTACAAGTCTTCTCTCCCCCTTTATCTATACTCACTCCCCCTTTGACATCAAGGACAAAGTGTGTAAATTATTCTTCTTATGACAACCAAAAAAATAATTTTACATGTACTCCCCCTGACTATATGATTCCTACTAAAACTCTCCCCCTAAGATGTTGGTGCCCCCAAAATTGATGCTATATGTCATCAAAAAAAATAAAAAGATACTACAATCTTCTACAAAACTATATAGAGATAAAATTATCCTATCTACACATTCACAACTCCCTTAGATGGTAGAATGTTGTTGTAAATTACCTTAAGCTACGACAGAGTTGCAACCTAGTTTACTTTTGTTGAGGTAAGAATATTATTTTGACATTCAAATTGCATGCATAAATCCTTAACCTCATCCACATTGCTTGGAGCCTTCATTTTTTGTTCAACCTTTACTACTTCAATTAGCAACCCAGATAATGGAGAAAGTCTCAAATTGACTACTTCCCTTAATTGATGAAACTATTTATTTACTTGTTCTCTTTGATCCTAAAGAAATGGCAACTACACATGAGGATTTTCCATCTGATCTCTAGTTGGTCCATCCTTATCCTTTGGTTGATCATATATTTCATCCATTTGTGTGATCTATGACTCAATGGAGTCAATCTGGTCTTTGATGTTCTTGGTAGAATTTGTCCATTTCAAACAAAATTGATATAATGCAGTGACTTCATCTACACATTCCTTAAAAATATTATTATTCTCTTGCAATTTTTTGTGTGCATTAGCACACCGATCATAAGAATCAACCATTATTTTGTCATGTATCTTCCTCAAGGCCTCTTTTTTTTCCTTTTGTTCCATGTGAGAAGAATGATCTTTAAAATAATCCATTAAAAGTTTCAACTTTTGTTTTGAAGGCAAGGAAGAATAAATTTTTACCTTAGGTAAACCCTCCTACATAATATTCGCTACATCATCAATTAATTCACTCTTCTTCATATGTTCCTGTAGAATTTATTGGCACCTTCAAATTTTAGCAAAATTTGAAGTGACCATGATGAGAAAATTGATTGCAGCACCCAAAAGTATACTTGCAAAATTTTACCGAGTAGCCTAGTTTGATGATGAGTAACATGATGTGTTGTGATTGTCTAGCCAAACCACTTTGTGGTCATGTTCATCTATTATCAGTAAGTTTCATGTCCATCTTTATCCCCCCATAGTTAGATTTGATGTTTTTTTCAGGCATCGAATTTATAGGTTTTGAAGAAGTTTGTTGTCAGTATCTTGTTGCATCTGTCAGGGTAGTCATCTTCAGAGAGTAATATTCCTTTACTAAGTAAGTTTCATACAAAACTAAGTGGTCCCCACAATTTTCCTAGTATTCATATGTTCCCATGTCCATTTTCAAAGCCCCAACATCTTGTTTGATATTTTTCATATGTCAAAAGCCAATGTAGTTTGTTAATATGTGTTGTATGCACACTGTCAAGTTTTTCAGAAAGCTAACTTTGAGAGTTGATACTTTGAAGCCAGTTGATTGTTAGGAGAAGTGAATTGGTTCTAGTGATTCTCCCCATGTTATATCTCCCTTTTCTCAATTTTAGATTATTAGGATTCAATTTCATATTTTTTCCACGTGTTAAGTTGGTGAGGTTTAAGGGAATTTTTGATACTTGTAGTTTTTGAGGGTTCTTGGCCACCCACTTTGAATGTTAATAAAAAATAAATTGTTGAATCTCATGAAGTTCCCCTACGTGGTCAAATTATCTTGATATGAATACACACCCATGTTCAATTTCAATGCTCTAGGACATGATTTGATATTTTTCAAGCACCAAATTAGAGAGGGTTTGAGGAGTTTTCCAAGCTACACTATGTCAGATCAACTCAGGAGCCTATCTTTGAATATCAATAATTTGCATCTCAGGAAGAATTAAACAAATCCACATGGTAGGCATGTTTTTTTGACATATTTCAACATCTCAGTTCAACCTCAAGGTCAAGTGAGTAATTTTGACATGTTTTTGAAGGAAACTTAGCCTATATTGATTATAGAAGAGGGTGAAAAGGAAATCCTGCAATCCTACAATGGTTAGAATCCACCTTGTGGGGTTATTCATGGGATTACAGTATGAGATCAAGTAACTATAAGGTTACATGCAACCCCGTAATAAATGTACCATGGCATAAAATTTGCTATACAAGGTGGTGGTAGGGGTAAGAAGATATTTGAGTTTCAAGGAGCATATTTGATATGGTGGTCAACTTTGGAAGTTTATATTTATGAATTGGATGATTTTCATGAAAAATCAATTGGTGCTTGCAATTTTCCCCATGTTAACATGCTTCCATGCCCATTTTCCAAGCCCCGGTACCTTGTTTGAAATTTTTGCAAATTCAAAAGCAAATGGATTTTTCACACTTTTGATGTCTACATTTCTAGAAGGTTTCGAAGGGGTCACCTTTGACCTTTAATACATTATGAAGGAAGTGGATTGGTGAAAATCCCTTTTTTACACATGTTTATTGGGCTTAAATGAACTAATTTTCCTAGTGGCAACTTCTTGAGAAGAGATCTAGTATTTTCTTAAGGTGGTGATTTGGTGAGTTCTAGTTGGTTTTTGATAGGTGCAGTTTCAGAAATAGCTAGGAGAATGTTTGATTATTTTTCCAAGGTGATTTTGGATGCTACCTAACTTATTTTGGTCACAGTGCAAAATGTCAAAACTAAAATTATAATGGCTACCCACTTCAATTTTCACCCCAAATGCATACAAAAGTACTCTCAGTGGGAGAGCAAGTGATTCAAGGCCTTCCCCGCATCCATGAAAAAGCCAAGTCAAAAAGCCTAAAATAGGTGTGGTATCATGTCAAGAGAATGCAAGTATAAACAATGCAAGGGAAACTTTATATTGGTGAAATTATTTTTCACAAGAATGCAAATACTAAGGAAGATGAAATTAAATATTTTGTAGTTGCAAAGAAACATATCAGACAAAAAAATTTTGCAATAAAAATTTTGTGAATACTTCTATGCTTGAAAAGGAAATTTTTTTAAAAATAATCACGACATCAGTGTGATATTATTTTTGGGGAATGTAATTTTTACTAATGGCGTAATGTGCAATTGTAAAAAAATTTCACTAAGAACTGAAACATTTCCACTGAGGGAATTGAGCTAGTATAAAAGTCTTGGAGTGGGTAATTTTTTTTACCCAAAGGATATGTTTACTGAATTGGGTGAAAGTGTATACAGTAAAAATAAAAATGAAGTTAGAGATAAATAAAAGATTTAATCAATGTAATGTAAAGTTATTATTTTATACATATGGATGGGTAGTTGAAATGTCTTTTGAAATTGTAATGTTTTGAAGCTTGTCGCTTCCCTCATTCACCTATAAGAGGGAAACCAAGATTGTGGTAAAAAATATATATGAAAAGGGGGAAAAGGCCACATATTGTAAAAACCTTTTGAAGTGAAGTAATGGAAATAAAGCTATAATTTGGTGACTGAATTCTGGTTTCAATTGTTTCTTGAGTTTACTAATAATGATTATCTTTTTGTCTCTAGTTTGATGTTTTCCTTGTTATTTAAATTAGTATATCAAGTATATATTTTGTTTATCAAAACAAATTTACCATTTTTTGTGGTTTCTTTGATTCGTTTCTTCAAGTAAGAATTAAATGTTGGAGGTTGAAATTTGCATCAAATGGTTGTCATTGATGTCAACACAGTACAACATATATGACTAGTTTATGGGAAGTTACTTCACATTAAAGTTGATTGTTATGTGTGGTCTGATATAATTGGTTTAGGTCTAGTTCTTATAGTGTGACAAACTATAAATCAGATATTTGAAGATCTTGGATGACTTAGCATGTGCAATACTTTATGGATGTTTTGGTTGACCTAATTAATGTGTAAGATACATATATGCATATATAAGTCACTGGAAAAGAAGATTGGATGTGAGGTTATGCAAGGACATAGAGATAGAAAAGTGTGTAAATACAACAAATTAGAATAAGCGAATGTGGTAAAAAAAAGTGATCAGATCAGATCTGAGTCGCTCTGGCATCTATTTACAATAAAACTTCATCTAACTAAATCACGAAAAGGTGTAATTCGTCAATCACTTTACGAAAGCCATAAATTTTATTTTGAAATGAGCCATCTTCTTTGTATCTATGTGGAAATGAGCCCCAGGTTGTAGCCCTATGGATAGTGAGTCCTTATTTTTCCTTTTTCAAAAGTGACTCCTTATTTCACGCAATGAGCCTGATCTCAGGTAGTGATCCTTTTTGTAATCAGTTTTGATAATCTCTATAGTGTGAGTTAATCCTCACCATGGTTTTTCCCTCATTTGGTTTTCCACATAGATCTGGTGTTACTAAGTTTATGTGATGAATTTTAGTTTTTTATTCATTAATGAATCATTCATTCAAGTATTTGGATCTAGTTCTAGTATATGGTTAAAACTTTAAATTTGGTGATAATTGATTCACCCCCCCTCTCAGTCGTCTTATTCAACAATTGGCATTAGAGCATGGTTTTTTGGAATAAGTTTAATAGCCTAAAGGAGACCTTGGTAGGAGTAACTAAATGTTGAAGGGATCTGACTTAGATGAAGAATTGAGAGCAGAGACCTCAAAATCTAAGAATGAAGACTTGAAATAAAATTTCAAATAGGTAGGTGAATGTATTAGAAATTAAGAAATCAAATTTGGAAATTTAAATAGAAGCATAAAGAATTTTACCAAGAACTAAAAGAAGCAAAGGGGACTACTAAAAATATAAGGATGAAACTTGAAGAAAGAAAAATAATGGAAGAGAATCTAAAATTGGAAATTGGAGAAAGTAAAGAAATTATCGATCAAAAAATAGAAAAATGTGACAAGCTTGAACAAGAAGTGGTAATTCTTAAATCTGATATGGAAAAAAATAAAAGTTTTGAAGACAAATTTAAGATAAGTTTGGGAATTCATAATGAATCAATTTCATCTTAGAAGCCTACTAAGGATAAAGGTGGTCTAGGACTAGAAGGACAAAGTTCAAAGACTAATCCTAATTTCAACAAAATAAATAGTCAAAGGAAATTTGAAGGTAGTGCTTATCAAGACAAGAGTAGAAGGATCAATACCTAAAGGATACCCCAACTGACAACCTAATAATCAAAGGTACACATATTTTAATGGATTTTGTTACTCATGCAATAAAATCAAACATAGAGCAACAAAATGTAGAAGAATGATGAACTAGAATAGATTAAGTCAAAATGTTGGATTCTTTAGTAGACAATGTTATGTTTGCGACAAGTTTGGACATAGATCTATAGAATGCAAAAGTTGGATAATTATGAATAGATTTAATACCAATAGAAGATTTCATTCTTTTCAAGGCTATTGTTACACATGAAATATTTTTGGACACAAGGCTAATCAGTGTAGGAAAAAGATAATACAAACTCTCTTGATCAAATATTTGTTGTATGTCACTCTTGCAACAAACCAAGACATATCTCAAAATTTTGTAAGAGAAAATTTGGGAAGAAACTAAATCCAGAATAGAAGAACAAGCTTATAAACAAGGTAAGTATAGAAGAAGTGAGGAGAGAAATGGAAAATATTTGGAGAAAGAAAGAAGAATCAGAGAACAAGGACAAACTAGATAATCCTGTATCTACATCTGGTGCAGATACCTCTTCTATGAATTGAATCTAGTAATTGCTTTAGGGGGAGTAGTCATAGAAAAATCTATCAAACCCCCGTATAACAGGTGGAATGAAATGACACAAGGATATGTGATGTGAATTTTCATCCTAAAGGAAATGAAATTACAAAAGATTTGTAGAACCTTTTTACTTATAGTGCATTTCACAAAATGGTTGGCAACTTTGGCGAAAGGAGGAACTGATAGACTAAAGTACAAATGATGATGTCATGAGCAATAAATTATCCTTTATGATGAAACCCTAAAAGTGATAAGTTAAATAAGGAGGATTAAGTGGTCATTTTCATTTTGAAGTGAACAAGTTGATAAATAAAGAGCTAGGGTTAATAGCAAGTGAAATTACGGAGAACAAGGATAAAGCAATGGAGTCAAAGGCAATGGTGGTATTTATCCCACACAACAATGAAGTGTACAAATTGAGTAAGTTACAAATTGATGAATTTGATCATTAAAATATTTGAAATCTTGAGACTTCTCTTTCAGTTGAGCAAATGCAAAAGGTCAAGAATTTAGGGCACAAGGGTTTAGACATTTGGAGTGAATTTCCATACTTTTCAAATGTGGAAATTATTCAAGTTATTTTAAGCAGAATTCAAGGTGATAATATGATCTTTTACAAACCCAATGAGATCACGAAAGAGGAAATTGCAGTAATAAAAATATTATGTAGTAATGGACCTGTTCCAATCAAGAAATTCATAAAGAACAAAGAGATTGAATCCCTAACTGGGGTAATAGGAGATCAAAGGGCCCTTATAATTCACACCATAATCAACCTAGTGATAAGGTGTGTGGTATATGGCATCTCATATAAGATTTATTTCAAGAATAGGGAAGGTTATACCTTAGCAATTGTTGTTTATGTTGTGCTTCAAATGATTGAGAAAAAGGAGCATTTTGACTTGTGTGAGTTGCTGAGAAATCAATTAATGGAAAATATAACTATGAAAAATAATGACAATTATCCTTTTCGCTTTGGAACCTTGGTTTTATACTTGATGATGTATTTTCTGAATTCAATACCATTAAAAGAAAATGTTGTGTGAAAGTCTACTATACTAGTTGTGAATCAAGTTTACCAATATATGAACTATCTAGCAAAGAAGGAAAAGGTTTGCAAAGAGTATTTTGAAATCAAAATAAATGCATGGAATTCTAGTGTGGTTTCCAGTTTGGTTATGATGTCTAAGGAAGGATTCTCCTCCAAAAAGAGGAAAACAAGAAGAATCAATTCATGTCTCCCTCTAGAAATGAAGAAGATGGAGTCAGAGGAGAAGGAAGAAGGAAAGGAAGCAAAATTTGCATAAGAACTTGATTTGTCATCGACAAATGATGATGAAGAATATGTTACTAAAGAAAAGATGTTAAAGTTTCTTTAGAAACTTGATGGAATGAAGAAGATTGGAGATATATGGTTGTCCCAGCCATCATATGAACATGATGAGGTTATTAATACTCTGGTTATTTACATAATTCATAATGATATTGATCTAAGTGAATTGACAAGTATTTTACTGAAAGTATTGATTGAATAGATTGAAGACAAATTAAGGGAACAGTCACCTAGTGAAACAACAGAAAAAGACAAAATTCAATTGGATTTAGAGGAAAGGTGTCGAAATGCACAGAAGAGGTTGACTGGGAGTATAAATGAACTAAAGGCTTGCATCAAGAGTGTAAACATTGTATACAAGTATTGTCTCTAATGGCCTACTACTATTGGGAACTATAGAACAAAAATCAATGCTATTGAGCATGAATTGAACTCTATTAGAAAAACATATGATGTTCTTGACAACAAGGATGGAATGCAAAAGAAAAGAATCAATTCATTACAATATGATCTTATAGTCATTATGGTGCAGAGTGATAGTATTGTGAAAACCTTTTGGAAATTCAAAGAGATAATTGAGTTAATATTGGAACAACTTTCAAGTTTCTTGGTGGAAATTGAAAAAAAAACATAGAATATTATTATTCCAGATACTCTTCTAGAAAAAATTGATTCAATAGCAAAGAATAGTAGTATTTCTCTATACATCAGGATGGAATTGGATTCCAAGAAGAAATTTCTTCTTGAACTAAAAGAAAAATACAAGGAAATATTTTAAGGAAAGAAGGATTGAGGTAAAGAATCATTTTTTATAACTTTTTGTAAAAAAAATTGAAGTAAAGGAGAGATAGAACCTTTTTTTTGTTATTGATGTCAAATGGGAAGATAGAGAGCATATGAAAAAGGGAGAAAGGAAGCATGTGGAAAATGAAAATCATTTCATCTCACTAAAATATTTGCAAATGTTGTTGTTGTTGGATTTTCACATCTTGTGTTACCATCAATGACAAAGAGGGAGGTTGTTGGAGATTGAAGGTTGCATCTAATGGTTGTCATTGATGTCAACACAATATTGCATATATGACTAGTTTACTAAAAGCTACTTCACATTAAAGATGAACATTATGTGTGGTCTAATATATTGGTTTTAGGTCCGGTTCCTATTGTGTGACAAACTATTAGTCAAATATTTGAATATCTTGGCTGACTTAGCATGTGCAATACTTTATGGATGTTTTGGCCGACATAATTGATGTGTGAGATATATATATATATATATATACATATATGTGTCTCCAAAAAAGAAGTGTGGATGTGAGGTTATGCAAGAAGGACATAGAGACAAAAAAGTGTGTGAATACAATAGATCAAAATAAGTGAATTAGGTGAAGAAAAAAGGTGTGTGATTAGATCAGAAGTATTGAGTGACTTCTGACATGCAGTACTATCTTTACAGAACTTCATCTAGAACTAAATTCAGCACAAAAAAAGGTGTAATTCATTAGTTAACTTTTGGTTGTAAGCCATAACTTTTGTATTCTAGAAATGAGCCATCTTCTTGTATCTTTGTGGTAGTGATCCCTCTGGATTGTAGCCCTATGGATAGTGAGTCTTTATTTCGGACAGTGAATCATTATTTCGGATAGTGAGTCCTTATTTCAGGCAATGAGCCTTATCTCAAGTAGTGAGCCTTTTTGTAATCAATTTTGATATTCTCTATAGTGTGAGTTAATCCTTGCCATGGTTTTTCCCTCATTAGGTTTTCCACATAAATCTAATCCTACTATGTTTATGTGATGACTTTCAGTTTTGCATTCATTAATGAATCCTTCATGCAGTATTTGGATCTAGTTTAGGTATATAGTTAAAACTTTTAATTTGGTTACAATTGATTCACCCCCCTCTCAATTGTCTTGTTCAACATTAAAATCCTTTGAATAAGTCACAGTAACTGGGAAGATTCATTTGGATTAATAAGAAGAGTCTGGTAATTAATTTCTTTGCATGTTTATGCAAGTCATAAATATCAAAGTACCAAACAATTAGAGTTATAACTATAAGGAGCATACATATCATTCCATATTTTGACTCTATTTCCTAGTGGAAGATAGGCACTAATCATTCTTATCCCCAAAAAAAATTCCTATGGAATATTTTCAATCCTTTTTAATTGTTTCAATTATAGGTGTGTGCAGGTGTTTGTGATCTATCTAAAAATGCAAGACAACTTAGAAATGCAAGAGAAAACAAACACAAGATCACCTCACGATTAGCCTAGTTGAACTCAAAAACAAAGAAAGATAACAAAAAGTATATTTTTACCTTGCCTTGAGTTGATGTTTTGTTTGGCCCTTTATTGTTTATTATGTGTGCTCCCTTTGATGGCAAGATGCTAAAATGGATTCAAAAGGATGTATGAAAGATGGGAAATGCAATGAGAAAAGTGGGTAGTTGAGTAGATGGCTAGAGTGGATGCGAGATGAGCTTGAAAGTGTGATAATGGTGGATGAGAGATTGAGAGAGTTGAGTGCTTGATATGAGATGAGGTTGAATGCTTGTTGAATGAATAATGAATTGTGTTTATTAGAATGAAAGAAGAATCTTTCATTTTATGGAGAGAAGCCCTAAATGAATGGATGGTTGAGATCTTTCCACCATGGGCAAGATGTAGGGTTGTGGTGAGTTGAGGACTCACAAGCCCTCACATCTTTCCATGTGGAAAATGATGTGTCACAAGGACACATGAGGTGGAGAGGGTACAAATGATGTGGAGGTACTTGCAAGTGCCTTGGAAAATGGGTGATCTAACCTCTCAGTGATCACATGGGGAAGAGGAGAACATTGGGTGAATAAAAAATGGATTTAAAATTCACATGATTGGGGGATCTTGTGGATAATACAAGGTTCCAAAGGGAGAGGTGGAAAGTAACTTGGATACGACAAGGTGCCTAAGAGGGTAAGTACCTACCCACATGTGACTTGATGTGACAAGTCAAATATTCTAGAAGACTTTGGCACATGTGATGTGACAAGTCAAAGGTTCTAGAACTTGCATGGGGAAGAGAAGATTCCTTGGAGGAATAAAAGTGAATTAAAAATTCACATGGGGAAGAGAGGAGCCTTGGATGAATAAAAAGGAATTAAAAATTCCTTGGGGGATTGGGAGAGTTGACCAAGATGCTGATTAGATTGGCTAATTAGTGATTAGAAAATAATTAGTGGTTAAGGAAGATTAGAAGCCAACTTGAAAAAGTTGGAGGATGTGACACATCCTAATCAAGGATTAGGCATGTGCACATCCCTAATGAAGAGATTAATAGGTTGATTAAGATTAAGTGAAAGTGATGTGACATGTGAGGAATTAAATAATGTAATATTTATTTAATTCATTTGATGAAAGGGGAATTAAAGAGGATAAGGTATTTAATTATTAACTAAATACCTTAGGGATTTGGAAGAATTTAAGGATATTAATTAGATAATATCAATATTACCTAATTAAGGAAGATAAGATGTTTAGACGAAAATAAATAAATTTGAACAAATGTGAGTGTCCAAATTTAGGTGTCTACCTTGAAAATGCAAAGTGAACTAGTGATCTATTACCTACTCTAAATGATACAAAACAACATGAAAAATGAAGGAAAACAACACTAACACCTCAATATTAGCCTAGTTGAACTAAAAAACAAAGAAAGATAACAAAAAGTGGATTTTTACCTTGCCTTGAGTTGATGCTTTGGTTGGCCCTAGATTGTTGATTATGTGTGCTCCCTTTGATGTCAAGATGCTAAAATGGATTCAAAATGATGTATGAAATATGGGGAATGCAATGAGCAAAGTGGGTAGTTGAGTAGATGGCTAGAGTGGATACAAGATGAGCTTGAAAGTGTGATAATGGTGGATGAGAGCTTGAGAGAGTTGAGTGCTTGAGATGAGATGAAATTTAATGCTTGTTGAATGAATAATGAATTGTGTTCATTAAAATGAAATAAGAATCTTTCATTTTATGGAGAGAAGCCCTAAAGGAATGGATGGTTGAGATTTTTCCACCATGGGCAAGATGTAGAGATGTGGCGAGTTGAGAATGCACAAGCCCTCACATCTTTCTATGTGGAAAATGATGTGTCATAAGGACAAATGAGGTGGAGAGGGTACAAATGATGTGGAGGTACTTGCAAGAACCTTGGAAGAGGAGTGATGTGACCTATCAATGATCACATGGGGAAGAGGAGAATCTTGGTTGAATAAAAGTGAATTTAAAATTCACATGATTGGGAGATCTTGTGGATAACACAAGGTTCCAAAAAGAGAGGTGGAAAGTACCTTAGATAAAACAAGGTCCTCAAAAAGGCGAGTACTTACCCACATGTGACTTGATGTGACAAGTCAAATATTCTAGAAGACTTTGGCACATGTCATTTGACAAGTCAAAGGTTCTAGAACTTGCATGGGGAAGAGAAGATTCCTTAGAGGAATAAAAGTGAATTAAAAATTAACATGGGGAAGAGAGGAGCCTTGGATGAATAAAAAGAAATTAAAAATTACTTGGGGGATGGGAAGAGTTGACCAAGATGTTGATTAGATTAGTTAATCAGTGATTAGAAGATAATTAGTGGTTAAGGAAGATTAGAAGCCAACTTGCAAAAGTTGGAGGGTGTGACACATCCTAATCAAGGATTAGGCATGTTCCCATCCCTAATGAAGAGATTAAGAGGTTGATTAAGATTAAATGAAAGTGATGTGACATGTGAGGAATTAAATAAATGTCATATTTATTTAATTCATTTGATGAGAGGAGGAGTAAGGGGGAAATGTATTTACTTGTTAACTAAATACCTTAGGGGTTTAGAGGAATTTAAGGAGATTAATTAAATAATAGCAATATTACCTAATTAATGTGAATAAGAGGATGTTTAGATGAAAAGGGATAAATTTGGACCAATATAAGTGTCCAAATTTAGGTGTCTACAATAGGAGTAGGAGTAGTAGTTAGTTTTTGAATCATCTATTTCAAACCCTCACAGTAGTGTGAAATAGATTAAAAGAGGATGATTTAACTAGAAAATTGTGATCACACAAATTCTACAACTATGTATGAGGTTTTTCATCTGCTTAATCATCATCAGTTAATCTTGGAGAGCTAAAAATTAATGGTGATAGAGGTACACCCACCTAGGTATAGTAGAGCCTAAAGAGTAGGGAATTCTAACCATCCTAGCTAATTTCACTTTTTGGCCATATCACTTGTTAGACCTAATCATAAAACTTGACATACTTTTAGGGTTTAACAATTTTTTTATTTGGGAACCAACATAATCTTCTTACTTGTAGAAGCATGTAGAATATCACCAAGTTGTAACTTATGCAAGGGAGAAATATTTGACAATTCAACTTTTCCCTCATGAGTAGGAATTTGTAATAGTTAGGGTGTCACCACAGATTAAAACATCTACAAAGTCAATAGGTCCTTAAATGAATCTGATTATGAAGAACCTTGGCCTATATCCATAGAACCATCTTGCTTCTCAACTATTTTCACTATAGCATCTTGAGCTTTCTTAGGATTATCCTCTTTCTTCTACTCGTCATTCTCCTTATCCTTATCATCTCTTTCTCTTTTTATTCCTAGGAAACAAGAATCCCATCCTAGTCAATTGTTTGCAATTTCATCTCTTCATCAGCCTTAATGAAATCTTCTCTTCTTTTTCTTAAACCCTTAGCTAGGCTATCTAAAGCTTTGTCTACAATGTCACTGAAGGGAGTTTTCATCTTCAATATATATCCAATGACTAATTTTTCAATTCTCTTCTTGTCCTCCAGAAGAACATCTAGATGCAGGTCTATTGTGTCATTCAATAGGCCATATTTGACAATTCCATTAAATATTGCACAAAAATCCAAAGGGTCATGTTTGACTGGAGGAGTCTTTTCCTCAACAATCTCCTTTCTTTTCTTTTTCTGCTAGGAGATTTCTTCTTCTTCTCCTTGTCTTGTTCTTTTCTCTCTTCTCCTTAAAATAAAATATTGTAATTCTTCATTCTCTTCATCATCATTAAATTTACAGGATTAATCTTTTCCCTTTTTGTTTGTTGCTTAGGTCTTGGTCTCTTCCTCTTTGTAGTCTTAGTTTGCATTGTACTAAAGTAGCAGTCCTCCACCTACTACGAGGTGGTTGATAAGGTCTATAATTTTTAGGTGTAGTAGTAACCATAGAAGGATTGATAAGTTATAACATTATTCTTATTCACAAAACTAATCATCACTTTACTTTTGCATTCATTAGGCTTATGGCCAAACTTATTGTAAGCATAAAACTAACCATGAAATGATTGAGAGTTCATACCATTGTACCTTGGAGGCCTAAGTGGATTATGACCCATCTTGCTTCTACATTCAACAACCTTGTGCCCAAAATTATTGCAATAATAACAATAGCCTTGAAAGATTAATTGAACCTGGTAGGAATATCCTATCTAGCTAGTGGAGGACCTTTGAATCTTTTTGTCTTCAGATAGGAATGAATCCACTTTCTTTCTTGTTGTCTTGATTTGTCTTTTCATTTGTGGAGGATGTCTCCTTAGGTTCTTCAGTGCAATCTTTCTCCTCCATTTTTAGACTTGTATACAACTAAAAATGGTTTAGAAAAGATAATTAATTAAATACAACTTATTTGATTAATTAACCTTAAATTCATCTACTTAATAAATAAATAGAAATATTTTTTTATATTAAGTTCATTAATAATTCTTCTATTTTACCATGTTATTTTCTCTTAATTAAATAAACAAAATTAAATACTTTGTTTTATTTAATTATTATCATTATTATTTCTTCTATACTTTATCCATTAATTCTCTCTTAAATTAAATACACAACTTCAATAATTTGTGTAATTTAATTATCTTATCATATTTCCTCTTAATTAAACAAAGATATCCTAATGATTTATTTAATTATCATATTCCTCTTTATTGAATAAGAAAATATTAAATATTTTTTTTATTTAATTAAATCTTCCTATTTTGCTAAATTGAATAAATCAAAAATATTCAAATAAAGGCATAAATCAAATATTCTTCTATTCACTCACCAATAAAATTAGATTTTTCAAATCTAATTAATTCAACTGGCATTCACAGGAAAGCTTCAGGGACAAACTTGCAAGCAATCCTCTCAATCCCATTTCCTCTGATTATTCCTATCATCTTGCCTGGTGTTTTCATGGGGGAGGAAAAATCCCCATGATCAGGGCAAGCTTCTCAATCTCTCACCATTCAATTCTCAAAATTGAATCCAAGCCTTTGTTGTGCTGCCCCTATGCAAATGTGTTGTCATAAAATCTATAAATATAGCCTTCTGAAGCAAAGAAATGATCCCAAGAATTCTCATCTTTATGCAAACTTACTCTGCAAAAATAACATTCAAGCATCTTAAGCATACCATCAACATTCTTATCAATAAGCAATAGCATCATAGCATCTATAGAATCAGTATCATGGCTCCAACATAGTTTTATTGTAGCTTTTTTTTAATCAGTTTTCATGTCAGAATAGAATACAATATCATCATATCATCTAGAAATCATTATCAATCATCATATCATTGCATTTAGCATCAATTCCATTCTCTAGATAGGCATTTTAAATAGTTTTGGTGCTTACAAATCTGAGAGTCCTATGTAACTTCATAAATCTTTGGAGACATGAGACAATGAGATGCTTTCAAGTTTTCTGTGCTTTAAATTAGTTTAATTCATCTTAAATCTTGATATAATGTTTCATTAAGAAGTGTTTTAGTTCTTTTACTTATTTACTTATTCACACTTACATTTTGGTGCCCACTATGGGGCTCCAACCCCATGTTTTTAACAAGTTGTTTTGAAAAGCTTTAGTACAGGAATCTGGTGTAACTATTTTAGCACGATCAAAAGATTTTGCAATGCTTATGAGCCAAACTATAGTGCTTATGTATGTTTTAGCGCTTCTGATGAAAACTATAGTGCTTTGGAAGACTATTTAAGTGCTTCAATTGAAAAGCTTTCAACATAGTTCAACTGTCAAATTTCAAAGCTGTTTTAGTGCATTTGACGATTTCTATAGCACTTATGAAGGATTTTACAACTCTTCTAACACTTTTTGTAGTGCTTTCGATCATTTCTATAGCACTTCTAATCTTTGTTATAGTGTTTTTGTAAATCATTATCTAGATTTGACGTGACTGTGACCAGTAACTTCATTTCTTTAGTTGGTTTAAAATCTATCAATCCTAGGATAGTCATTTCTTCAATTTGGTCTAAAATTTATCAATATAGGGTAGTCACCAAACATTTCAATTTGGGATGAAAAATAAACACCATGTCTTTTTGTGAAGCAATATCTTCACTATGAAACAACATCTTCACATAGATAGAAAATTGTCATTTGGGCTCTAAAAATTGAATAAGTTGATTTATGTGCTTGTGTGGTGATAGTTATATGCTCTCCCCTTAACTGGGTGATCAAAACGCTAGAATATTCCTTTATTTTATGCATTTTAAAGCTTTATTAAATTCTTTAGAAGGATTTCCATAGTGGGAAAAAGTACTCACCCTACGGGAATGACCTAAGTGGGTAACAACCAAAGCCAGGTTTTCCACCCCACTCTAAAATTTAAAATGAATTTGGGGAAAGCCATGTTTTCCGAAAGTGTGCATGATAACCATCCCCAAAATCTTTGTTCTAAAGGTTGGTAGGTCTCCTAAGGGATTTTATCACTTCCTGCTCTGAAGGGAAACTCTTTCTAAGAACCTAGTGTAGTATCTAGCCAAGTCAGTAACCAAACATTGTAATACTCGCAGTGCAAAGGGAGGGAAGAATCTACCCCCAAAACACTCACCATATAATTTCCAATGACTGTTTGCTGAAGGGATCAAGAAATCAAACCTTGAGTATGCACTTGGAAAAGACAAAAACATGGGCACCCTTTAGGGGATGACACAGCTATGTGAGTCAACTCAATTTTTAAGTTGTGGGCTGTTGAGTATAATTATGACCTTTTGACTATTAAGAGTTTGTCTGGAGTGCTTTATTATTATCAAACTAGTGAAAATAGGACCATGTGTGGTTCTTTTGAACATACACTATCTGTTTATATTACAACTCTTAAGAACAATTGTCTACACTTGATTGTTGTGTATTTTGAAATCATTAAAATTTAGATAAAAGATCATCCTAGAAAATACAACTTGGAAAAAATAAAATTAGGAAATACATGATTAGAGATTGGAAAACCACAAAAAATTTCAGAAAATATCTTGGTAAAATAATACAAAAAACCAAGAAACCACTTAGTTACATAAACATTTTAAAAAGAAGACATTTCTTGTATCAGAATAGGAAGATTTTACTTCATCATAGGACATTCATCCATAGGTTTCATGATTTCACTAGGGGTTATGCTGATTATTATGCTTTAGAGCCCTTGTATTCACAAGCCTATATTCAAAGAAGAGCTCTTTCACAGGAACCTAACTGTATTCGACGTATTCATCAATCCTCCATCTCACAACCCACCATAGAATACTCCACTAGACCTAATTAGTTCTTATAGTAGATAAATCTTGGAAACATTAGGTTTGTCCTCCAAAATAAGGGAATTAACACCACACCTTATGACCATTTGGTGACCTATAGCTCCTATACAACAACTAGGGCTAACCACACCAATATTTCAGCCTAGTAACATACACATTGAAGGCACCAAAAATGACATTATTAGCAGTTTGAGAACATTCATTTTTGAGAAAAATGAAAGACCCCATCAATTTCTCACAACGTCCATAGTCTTAGACGAAGAAGAAGAGAAAGTAGACATAGCAACTGCAAGACCCATATTACCACCCTCCGCTTGGCAATAAACAAAACAACACTTCTATCATTCGTTATAGTGCTTCTGCTCATTATTAGAGCACTTCCACTATTGAAAACAACAATTCTACCACTTATTTCAGCACTTTTGCCACATATTATAGTGCTTTTTTCAATAGTAAACTCTGTCAAAGTCAAAAAAATAAATGTTATAGTGCTTTTATAGTCTATTCTAGTGCTTCTGCACTATATTTTAGCACTTCAATAGTAAAAAAAGTGCTTTTGCCATCTATTTCAGTGCTTCTAGTCAAACATAAAACATTTCTGTCAAAAACATTACCAGTGTCATAATTACCAATCTTTCAACACATCAATCGTCTATTTTAGTCTTCTATTATGTCTAATAACACTTCTACCAGACCTTTTAGCACTTCTGCATTTTATTTCAGTGTGTCTACCCTCTATATTAGCTCTTCCACAAAATTGAAAAACAAAGACCTTTTGGAAACATCTAACAGGTTTGTTGTCATCAGAAACATGGGTTTTTACCAGTCAAGAACATTTCACAGTTCAAATAGTGTCCTAAAAACCTAAAACAACATAGGTTTTTACAAGTCAAAATTATTTCAAACATAAACCTAGATCTTGCAAAATATAAAGTGTCAAATTATCAAAACAAATCTAGATTATTGAGTAAAAGTTTCCTCATCAAGATTCTAACATCC
>VDFB02252927.1:0-29057 GCA_007258455.2 Sequoia sempervirens | reverse complement strand
TTTAACACTTTGTTTTGATTTTTAGTCAGGAGCTCACAAGGCATTCTGACTATGCCAATCACATGCATTATCGTGAAATGCCAAAGACCAAACCAAACCAAACCAAAATTGTGGAAAAAAAACTAACAATATTTTTGGTTGGTGTCAATTGCTCGTTCACCCGTGTGCTCCTACACTAGACACACCAGGTAGGAAGATTGTGAGCATAGGCTCACAATGGTGGTATTAAGTAGTTGCACTACTCTTCCAGGTTGTCATCAACCTACAGTGAAATCCTTCACTATGCAAGTATTCAAAATTAATCCTTCTTCCACCTTTTCCAGCATCGTGCTAGAGCACACACCACTTCTCTCCAACAACACATCTTTCTCTTCTTCCCCCTTGTGGAATCATGTCCACCAAATCCTGACCTCCTTCGCCAAATGCTTCCCATAATTTTCTTCTCCTTTGTGGATTCAAACCCACCTCTAAACGTCCACCTCCACCAAAACCTTTCCACCTCCACCAAAACCTTGTGACATCCTCCACAATTTCTACTAACAAATATGTAGCATCTACAACATGTTCTTTTCTTCTATCCAACTCACTTTTTACTATTGCATCTAAAAACAAAATAACATCACATAACTGATTTACCTCATTCACATTCATAGTTGCAACATTGAACTTCATTGCGATGTCTTCCACCTCATCAGCTACAACTTCTTGCTCTTCTCCTCTTGCTACAACATCAAGCTTCAATGTCCACTCTTTCTCAATTGTCAGCAAACATGCCAAAAAATCCTCTTCGCCAGCTGTTGTGACTTCTTTATTTCTCACCTCAGAATTTTCTTCTTCTCTCTTCATGCCTTCCTCATGACATGTCTCAACTGCTACTTCTTCGGTAGGGGCTACATCTTCCTCTTTCCATCTTAGGCTACTATCTTAACTCTTCTTCTCATTCCTCTTTACCACTTTCTTCTCACTCTTTCCATCACTCTTTTCCACTTTTCCACAAACCATCTTTTCCAACGCTTCACACAATTCATCTTCCACATCATCCCAATACTGCTCCCAAAACCGTATCCGCATGGGCCTCTTCATGACCCAACCCATTTTTTCAAATTGCAATCTTCCAAAACTCACATTCTCTACTTCTCCATGGTTTGTTCCTGCAACAAACTCTCACTACTATCCTCTACCCAATAGGATTCTAGAAGATGCACCCTCATGATCTCTTCTACCCACTTCCTCTCAGTGGAATATATTTGCACACCTTCTACCCAACCTCATCTCTATTGGAGGATAGTCAACATGATTCCCATGGAACCAATGGCCTCTCAAGGGTTCTTCAATCTTCACAAACTCTTCACCCATGGTCTTGGTGGATACTCTTCATTCTTAGGATTACCTGCTCTAATACCAATTGACGCAAAGGGTCCTCCCCTTTGCACAAACTCAAAACTCAAAACAAAATCATAGGCACAACTCTGCCTGAATTCAATACTCCATAAAACATAGATTGCAAACAAAATTTTGTCTTATTAATTTAATAACAATTCTCATTACATAACCTTACCATGACATTCACTTACACATTCAATCTACTATCCTCTTCACACAACTTCCTTAACGTCAATCCTCTTTCTTTTCCCCAATCGGTTTCTATTCTTCAACACAAGTCTGAAGTCTTGTTTCCCCAACTTGGAACCCTCTACACTACCTTCATTTCTTATATGCCTTTATGTACTTTGACATAGCTTCCTTTACACCCGCTTAATGGAATCTTTTCCAACGCCCCTCTTCTATACTCCTCTGTTGGTTGTGCCCTTGTTCTTCATTACCACGGGCCCCCCTCTTCCCCTTAATCAACCTGCTCTCCTTATTCTCTTCGCGTCCCTCTACACCAATTATCTTTTTTTTGTAGCCTCTCACCTATCTTTTCCCGTGACTGTCTCTCCTTTCAACTTGCAAGAAAAGTATTTCTTTCACTTGTGGGAATAACCTTTCTACTTCTTCCATCGTGATTTGTGAATGATAAATAAACCAAGTTAAATTTAAACATAGGACTTCAACACTTATTATTTAAAAAAAAAATCATTTCAAAGATTTAATCAAGTCATCCTGTCACTTATGGAAATACAATTTTCAAAGTTTTGATTGCTCTAAGTTGCCTGAAACATCTTAAAGTTGGAGAAGAACATGTATATATCCAGATAAGTAATGGGTAAGATATTTAACACTTTATTCTAATTTTTAGTTGGGAGATCACAAGGTAATCTGGCTATGCCAATAACAAACCCAACCAAACCAAAATTGTGGAAAACAAACTAATCATATTTTTGGTTGGTGTTAATCGCCTGTTCATCCGTGTGCTCCTGCATCAAAAACACATCATGTGAAGTAAGAAGACCACTCAATTGAACATAAGATATAGTCCAAGATCTCCAAAATGATAATGCCAATGTATGCCCCCACTTAAAAAAAATTCCTTGTAACAACCCTGGTGTTCAACACAATAAATTTCAAAGTTTTACCTCGAGTGAATAAACCATGGTGCCATAACATAGCAATAAATTTTTTTATTTCCATAATGTAAATTACATGCACATTTGAAATAAGCACTATTCCAAACTTCCATTGCATTTCATTGTAATTTCACAAATCCTTCCACAACATAAATTTCATATTGAATAAACTCAAGTTTATAATTCATGATTACAACCTTCCATATAAATGGGTACATGATACATACATAGCTCATCTGAGCTTCATTTGGAAATAGATATAAAAATTGGTCTTGATGTCATCGCATTGGTACATACATTTTGGATGTCCCCACTCCCTAGTGCATATACTCCAACTGTCCCCAATACTGGCACAAACATCTACAAACCTCGATTGCCAACTGATGAGGAGAAGCATCACTCAAGCGCTTTTTTGCCAACCATAGACTCAATTGTGGTCCCCCACACATCTATCAATTAATAGATGGCCCTTCCCTTTGATGAAGAGATTGGTTGGTAAACCCCATAACAATAGCCTATCTGAGCTTAGTGTTGTGTCCTACAAACTAGAGCCTAGTCAAACGGTTGTTTCCCCTATGAGTATGAAAATCCTGAACTAGAATGCATAAAGGAACATAGTGAACTGATAGTGTAACTAGTGGCAACTTACACTACTTTGGCTAAAGTATTCTCACCTAGTTCTTCGAGTGACAGTCTTCCTATTCACATACACTTTTATAGCTCGGTTTGGATTATGATTGTTCATATACTATGCTTAGGTAATTTCCTTCCATAGGTAATCCCTAACCTTAGAAATAACCTATTCCCTTTTTCCCAAAACACAATGGTATCTCTACTAATAAAGCCTAAGCATAAGTTACCCCCTTCAATGGATATTCCAATCCTAGGTATAACATATGAGCTTTTCTAGTCTACAAACTAACTTTGCATAAAAAAGCTATTCTCTTCAAAAGTCAACCAAGTCCCAAGTATAACTTTATAATCTAAAGTATAGCCACATAAGCTTCATTTAATCATAGATTAAATATTCATAAATAACTGACTCCATTTAGTAATATATCAAATTAATAAGTGGTTCTCATCAAGAGTACAACCACATTAATGAATGAACTCAATCAAAGAATAATCATATCAATAGATGATTCCATTCAAGGGTGTAATCTCTTTAGTAAAAGAGTTATTCAAATGAGTAGAATCTAGTCAACAATATGACTTCATATCAAGAGTGTAAACAACTAATCAAGTAGCAACTCTAACTCAATAGGTAATCCCACCTATATCTCCAAACATATAGTATCTCATAAACCAAAGTGATTTGCTTAAGCACATAGGTGAGTCTCAACCTTAGTTTACCCTAATCCTAGATATAATCTATAATCAACAATCAGTCTGATTGTGTAGGCTAATCTAAACCTAAGTATTTTAAACAAATATTATCTACATAATACATCCAAGTATGTTATTCTCAATCTATTGGTTCCAATGGGTAATCAAGTATATACTCCAACCTAATGTTTAATTCTTAACCTAGGGTTTCAATCATTAATCAAATGTACTTCTAGACCCACATAGGTTACTTTCAACCTAGGGTGTCAATCATTAATCAAGTAATGACCAAGTGATCATTCAAGTACATATTATTGATGTGGTTTGTATGCCATCACATCCTAACACATATTTCATACCATCACTATTGATGTACTACTAAACCTTATCATTCCTAAGGTTTCCTAGCATAATAAGCTAACAGTGTTAAGTCACTTCATGGTATTGGTACATTTCACTTTATACATGTAGTATAGACTATCTATGCATAGAAACATCATCAAAATCCCCATATAGGGTATCTCAAAGTGATAACCTAATAAATAGGTTTCTCAGTCATGTATCAAACGAGATCATGCGAGTAACTATGTATCAAATAACTTCTCAAGCTATTCATGTTTATCAATCCTAGTATGTAATACTGATGATAACATTCTCTCCTTAATATGGAGTATATAATGAAAATCATAAGGAAATCATAGCTACATGATTCTTTTCCTTCCACAAAGCAAATAGATCATTTATCTATTCAAGCAATCTAATGCGATTCCCAAGAAAACAATCAAGACATTCAATCTTTCATGAAAGCAAGTAAACATTAAGAGGATAGAATCCCATGCCTATTTACGCTATATTCTAGTTGACCTAACTGGTTCTTTACTTCATTCCTTTCCCAAGAAAGCTTTCCAAGCTTCTCCTCAAAACACTTAAAACCACTCCTAAATGCAGTATTTACCCTGAAATTTATCCTCGAACTATCCAATGATCGATCGATATTGATGTCGAATATCCGACCTGATCGACCTGAATCGAGATCCGATCGATCCTCCTGTCCGAGATCTGATGAATCAAAAGATGAGATTCAAATTGAAAACATAATAGACTTTTATGGGAATAGAGTACTCATATAATGGCACCAAGTTTCAATCATTTTCATATTCTTTTGGCGTGGGTTTATCCAAAGAAATAGTCCATGTTTAACAAGCAACACATATCCTTGTCGACTTAGTCATAGACTATTCATTTGATAGGTAAAAGATGAATTGATTCCTCTAAAATAGTGTCCAAATTTTCCTTTGACCAAGCATGTTTATCATTGTGGTTTTCATCCTTTATTCATGCATTCTAAACACTTAAACAATAGTCTTAATGTTTATAGTCTCACACTTCCTTTTACACTTAATCTGCAGATTTAAATGTGCCTTATTATCGACTTGAGTGCTCACTACATAGTGCACTATAATCTTGATTCATAAAACCAAACATAGGCTTATATGGATTGGCCTCTATTCTTTGCATAATATGTGTATAAATCGACCTTCAATACTTTTGCATACTATATATACAAATCAGCCTTTAAACCTTGCATAAAATATATACAAATATATATTATATGTTACTTGCATGCTATTACATGTGTGGTCAATGTTACTCACTCAACACTATTATTATATGACTAAGTCATAATGTTGGCTCATTGTTTTGTACTTGGACTGTTCCATTTTCTATGCGCCATGTGTATATGCTACTTATGAGTCTTTGCATATTTCATGCCTTTTTATATATAATAGCATGACCATTTAATTTCTGTGTTAGATTTTATATTTATAATATATAATATATATATCCATTATATATACATGTATATATACATTGACATATTCTTTATATATACATACATATATATATATATGTATATATATATATATATATATATATATATACTCCCCCAAACTATCAAAAGTTTTAGTTGCCAACTAATACATAAATATAATCATATTTATTTGTTTATCAAACTCATTAACAAACGAGTTCATCAAGTTAACCATTCGATATACGAATGCATATATCCATGCTATCATTTTCACCAAAAATAACACATGCATATATACATACACATATAAACATATCGTGTTACTATTTCTTAATAACCTAAATACATTCATATCCTCATCGACAAGTATATACATTAAGTGTATACACATATATACACAAATATATATAATTGATTCACCATGCATGTATCCTTGTGAGTATTCCTACTCATATATATGCATAAAAATAATTATTCCCTCATGCACAAATCATTATATATATACCCATATACATGTATATAGTTAACGTACATACGAATTGACAGAAAGCTCAAAGAATCAAGATTCAATCATGACATCTTAATCACACAATCAAAGACATTAAAGATATTGCACAAGAATTTCAACCTATCCTCAAAGGTTACTTTCTTGGTCCCAACTGACCCAACTCAACTAGACTAACCAATTCCAATAAGCTAAGACTAAGACAAAGGGTTCACTTACCGAATCTAAGTTGACCTGATTCAACCATTCTACTATGAGTATGTGTATAAGCTCGATTAGGTTTCATTTAGGGTTACCCAACCAATCAATTATCCTGAGTGATACTTCCCCTCCCTTCTAGAGGATTGAACTTGTCCCTGCAACCAGCTTAGTACAAAACCAAGGTAGTTAGACATTCATAATAAATCCATATGAATCATAAAACTTTAGCATATTCATATAGAAATGCATGTTCTTCATAAATGTAAACATAATTACTCTTTCAAAGCCACATATAGAATTTATCAACACTTTCTCTTGATATAAACATAATACCTATTTCAGTATTCCATTCTATTAGCAAGCATATCAAAATCATGATTGGATTTATCATCCTTTTTACCTGTGAAGGTAAAAGTAAATCAGTAACAACAAGAGGGGGTGTGACATTGCTAACACCATGTTGTGAGAAATTACTTTAAATTAGCAAATGATAAATGCTAACAAGAAATGAGAGCTTACTTGGAAAGACCTATCTCAAACATATGTTTCCAAATGAAGCTACGTCATAAAAAAGGAGGGGTTGCCCCCAAAATGAAATCCCAAAATCACACATAAGGGATCCATGGATTCGGGGTTAGCGTATGTCTTTGCTACAATGATATTATACAGCTTGGAAATGTCATCATTCCCCAAATAACTCATGGAATAGGAAGAATGACACAAATAGAGCGAAGAAAAAGAAAAGATTTTGGGTCAACATGGAAGGGACCTAAATGTCTCGATGCCTTGTGTCATCCCCAAAAGGAAAACACAAGACAAAAGAAAAGATAAAGGTTTTACAACATATAGAAGAATGTAGATACAAATAGGTGAATGAACATGAAGACACATCAAACAAAATAGTACGGGAGATCACATTACACACATGCAATCACACAAAGAACATGAAAAAGAAAATAAAGATAAGACTAGTAAGGCACATGCAAGTCAACCTATAGCAGGTCGTTTGCATCCCAATCTTGTTCATTGTATGTAGAAGGTGGACAAATAGCCAAAGGGACAACATCAAGTGCCAAACTAGGACAAGGCTATCTAACTCCTTTCCCCCACTAAGTGCAAAACAAGGATGAGCTGAGGTAAGTAGTGAGAATGATCTCCTTGCAATATAGAAAATGATTTGTAATGAATGTAAAACATGTAATAGTGAGTATGCTATGATCCTACAACTACCGCATGGCAAGGAGCAAAGCTCATGTAATTGCTATCCAATTATTGTAGAAATTTTAGGAGGAGCAAAATCACTCAACATCAGCTTTAATGCATGACGCTCATTAGTAAGATGTCCAAGAGTTCTATGATATGCACAATAATTCATGTTCTTAGGCTTGTTGATTCTACTAGGAGGTGGAAATTTCATCCATCCTAGATGAAGAAGTTGTTCCATTTGTTGTAAATTTCTGTTTTAGTATGTAGGAATGACAACTCTTTGAATTTATAAGGTTTAGATGCTTACTTGTTTGACCAATTTGTTGAGGTGGATTCGGAGGAGGAGGGCCTAGAATGATCCTATAATCCTTGTGAGGGATTTGTTCATTATGATGGACACTTGTTTCCTTAGAAGATGTGGAAGGAGGAGGATCTTGATATCCTAGTCCTTTATTATCTTCAATTGGGATTTGTTTTAATAGCTTATGAATATCATGCTCATTTTTTGTGTCACATCCTTATTTATCTAAGATCTTAAAGCCTTGGCCATAAGTCTCTTCTAGGTTGATGTGTGTGTTGGTGACTTTATTAACATAGGATGGATGAATATGTACTTGGTTAGAGAGACTAGGTTCACTCATGGTTGGAGGTTTAGGCTTGGTTTGTGACTCAATATTAGGGTGTAAAGGAGCAAACATCTCTAATGGTGGAATAGTAGGAGGTGTTGGTTGTTGCATGGAAGGGTAAAATGATACATTGTTCTCAAGATTTTCAAGGAAGTTATGTATGAAATTATGCACGGTTTCATCATCTTCACCTAAGATTTCAACTTCTCAAGGACATTCATTAGGGGTTGGTTGAGCATGATTAGGTTCTATTTCATTAGGATCATTACCAAAGACACAACTTGAGACATCAAATAAAGATGTTAGGGACTTCCATATATTACCAATGCACATTTCCATTATGAAAGAATGAATGAAATGCAAAGAGATTACAAATTTTTAGATTTGAAGCAAGATAATTTCTGATTATGCTATGCAAAAGCCTAAAAATGATGTCTTTTAGATGCAATTTTGAATTCAAACAATGCATTGAATTAAAAAAATTAAGCTTAATATGAATAATTTTAGGTAACAAAAATTCTAGAAACTAAAACAACAAACTGAATACAACACAAAATGCAAAAAAATTATTTTTAATGCTCAAAAATTCAGAAACAGCCCCGATCAAGGACTCATTTTCCCATGGATGAATGGGTCTCACTTCAGGGTTCTTAAAAATCAATTTACAGGGTTTTAAGGTGATTTCTATGTTTTTCATATTCTAGTTTTAGACAAGAGGTTATAGTTTCAAATTTCTATAAAATGAGGTCTAAATGCAAGTGCAAAATAGTGCTAAATGACAAGCAAGAAGATCTAATTTGAGATGCGATTTTAATTCAATTTTATGATGTAAATGACTAATGATGCAATTTTATGTAAATACTATACAAAATGACTGAGATTTTTAAATTTTCTTGATTTTAAAGAATGCAAAAATGCAAACCTAAAACCCTAAATGAGATGAAAACTAATGCAAGTTAAGAACCCTAAATGAGATCAAAATCAATGAAATTAAATGCAAATCAATGCAAAATATAGATCTAGGGCTGAAAATGGACTCCAAATCAGCAAGTTATGATGTTCAAAAGTCAGGTTCACCAAAATGAAACTTAGAAAAATAGGTGAACTAAAAATCTGTGATTGGTAATAAGGGGGGACCTATTTTCATTTATTTCATTAGGAAATGAGATCCCAATAATGAATTGAATAACAACCCTTAGGTGAATCAACCCAATGTGAGAATCTTTAGATTTCCTTATGTTCCCAAGATGAGGGTCAATGCTAAACAACACTTTGGGGAGAAAAAAAAAAAATAGCAAATCAACTCCAAAATGCAATCTAACACTTGAAAGAACAATATTAAACTCAATATTTGTAGAACCAAAAAATAGATTGCAGATCTGAGAAGGGTGGAAATGTGTTTACCAGTCACCAAAAGGAAATTTCTGAAGGCTGATTGGGACTCATTCACCCATGGGTGAATGGGTCTTTTGTTCGGGTTTTTCTACAACTTTTGGGAGCCTCTGATGTTGATCTCTAGCTTTTGACTTGTCTAGGTTTCAGTGTCTGAATGTTGAAAATCAAATATGTAGGTTAAATTCTATGATTTGACAACAAATTTAAAAACTTTTGCAACTTTGACAAATTTTCCAATCTTGCACTTCAAAAGGTCTTCAATCCTTCTTCAACCTAAATCTACAATCACAAACACAAGAGAGAAAAAGTTTTTTTTTGGGTGAATGGGGGTTTGCCTTGGTCAAACCTTATTTTGGTAATCAAACCTTGAATTGAAATAATTCAAGAAAGAGGGAATGAAGAATGAAAAAAGCTATCTTACCACTCCACAAACCCTTGAATGAAACCTTGATAATGGAGATCTTAGAAGGTCTGCAACTTGTATGAAATGGTGAATAGGATGTGGATCTTGACACTTGAATAATGCTTTGAATGCTTGAATTGATCTTGAAACCTACATCATAATGTTAGCTCCAAAAACATGCATGATGCAAGAATACTTTGACATGATGAATAGATCTTGAATGCTACAATAAATCTCTGATATATCTACTCTTGAATGCACTTGATCATCAACTTTTCTCTCGGAATGCTTGCATAAAAACTCTGGTAAAATTGCTTCTCTTGAAATTTTTGTAGGGAAAATTATGGGTCATCTCATAAAGAAACATACAAGAATAGTAGTGCCTTCAGTAATTTTAATTTCATCAGATTGCCTCAAAGACATGTACTACTATGCCATAAAGTGGAAATAGACATAGTTCATTTCCCACATTAATCCTTTTGAGAGAAACTCATGCAAAATAACTAGTTCCAACAACACACACAAACATAATCAATAAACATGAAAGATGGAATAGAAGACATGAACACACATATATACATGGGGAAAACCCTTACAGGTAAAAACCCCCACACTCCAAAAGCCTAGATCACCATTGTATTATTCAACAACAAAAAATTATAGTTACAAATACAATATCAGGCTCATGGCCTTTTCAAGAGATTTACATCTTGTTTCATTCTAGAGAGTATCTGGCAGCATAACCCATCATGATCACCTATCACATCAAGAGACATCTCATTCGGCTACACAGCCTCACGACTTGACCACTGGCCTTTCGACCTCCTTGTCACATAGCCACTCAAAATTCACCTTCTGCAAGATTAATCTCTCTTCGTTGAGATTGTCCTCCTCTCTCTCTCGACTACCCAGCCTCATGACTAGTCATATTAATCGCTACTCTCTCTGTCGACTCTTCAACTACCGCACCCATTTTAGGGCTACACCTCAAGCCAGATGCCATCATCCAACAACCAATTCTGACCATTAGATAAGCAGTTGAACAAATTTCCATCGTCAAACTTAGGGTTATCCACCTAACACCATGTTGCCTAGTCGAAGAGACATTCATTACCATCTCACCGATGTTCACTGAGCACATGGGCCCACATGCCATATGTCCTCCATGTCACGCCCCCTATCATCCTTTGTCATGATCCACCATCCTATTAGGCCCCACATCTGTTGGCATCAAAGTCGCTATATCGCAAAAAATGAACTTCAAAACCTCTTGTCGGAGGTTGTGAAGTTCCCAAAACCCATGACTCACCGATAAAGGGATCTCCCTGTCACTCAAAACCTGAACTTCCGAACCTCAAGTCAGAGGTTGCAAAGTTTGCAAAACCTATGACACATTGACAACAAAGGGATTTCTTTGTTGCTCAAAACTCAAACTTTCAAGCCTTAAGTCGAAGGTTGCGATGTTCGCAAAACCCACGACACATTGACAACAAAGGGATTGCCCTATCGCTCAACACCCAAAATTCTAAACCTTAAGTTAGAGGTTGCGAAGTTTGCAAAACCCGTGACATGCCAACAACAAAGGGATTGCCCTGTCACTCAAAACCTGAACTTTCAAACCTCAAGTTGAAGGTTGTGAAGTTCGTAAAACCTGGGACATGCTGACAAAAAAGGGATTGCCTTCGCTTCATAGTCGCTAAGTCGAGAGGTTATGAAACTTTAGAACCTCGTGAACTCAACTAGAAAAACTTGAAAACCAACAACTTAGCTTAGACTGATGGAGGAAAACAAAACTGCTCCACGAAGTTGATCAAGCCAATAAATTTGAGTCACATTTCTCAATATTCTCCCACTTGAAGAACTTACTAGTTCCTTCCAAAGAAAACTCAAGAATCTTAAACAATGATTTTGCACTCCAAACAAGACACCTGCAATGACATCCAAGATGTCCACCAACTCAGGCGATGGTTCCAAGGAACGAGCCAAGGTGTATATGCATTAGTATTAATAGCACAATCATTAAATCCAAAAGATGGCAAGGGCTTCAACACTGCCACCACTCCACTATGCTCACACGCTATACAGAAGCAATATCAACTTCAAAGCTCCATACTAGAACACATTCGTGAAGCCATCATCTAGAAAACAAGATAGAACATAAGCTAGAACAACAACTAGGAAACTGACTGCCCCCATCCAACTGATCAACCCACGTGACTGAAAATAACACCCACAACAAGTGCTAATCCATCCAATCACACTTACCTCCTTAGGGGATCCCATGCTCCAGGTGGACATACCATGGTCTCAAGAGAAATGCATCATGCCAAAAATCTAATGTGTAATCAAGAGTATACCATGACATGAAACACAACAAAATCTAAACCAACATCACTTGTCAAGCACCGCCAACACCTCAACCAAAGACTCCAAGAATCCTCCATGGTTACGAGATGTTGCACATCTTCAAATAGTGTCCATGCAAATGTGAAAGAACCCTTTTGCAACAATAGGATCTAAGAGCTCCTCCTAGTAACATCTGCAACACTAGAGAAGACCATCCATCACAAAATGATGAATCCAGAGTCATTGCTAAAGCTCCCACTGAAACGTGACAACCGAGCTCTCCAAGCATCATGACCAAACATTTTCTATACTAAAAATCCTCTAGGTCCACTCATCAACATGTCCATATGACAACAATACCATGCAACACTAAGATCTCCAAAACCAAGCAGAAAAGAAAAACACCATCAATGTCAAAAGCTTACACAAGGTTGTGTATCCAAGCTATCCATGACATCGCGATACAACATGCTACAGGTCCCCAAACTGACTATCCAAGTACTCAACACTATCCATCCTCTCATCTCAAAGCAACCAAACTAATGCACAAGTGACCACAAACAAGGCCAAGTAGTAAGTCTACACCCTCACAGAAACAGATCTCATAGATATAGATAGTCCACTTCCGAGTTGTCCCACAACAAACATGTACGTAAAGACAACCCACAACATTGCACAACCCATAGATCCATTCAAAAGAAAACATGCAAAGCCATCATCGCACCAGAAACTACAAAATTGAGATCTCAAAGAGAATAACAATGTAGACAAACTTGACTCAAACACCAGATCAAGCTTAGATTTGATTTTCCAATCATGTCCACAACTTGAGAACCATAGTCTAGGAATCCAAAAAGCAACACCATAGGAAATGCTAAGTGACTAATCATGTACCAACACTCCCATGCAAAGAAGACATCACACCTCCTCAAACCATGCCAAATTGCAACTATCTCATCTAGTCACACCCTAAAAACTAGGGGCTAGAAAATAGCTTAACAACAACTCCGCATAACCACAAGTTTTGCTTTTCTATATAAAACTTGCAAAACCCTAGAGCCATGCAAGTACAAAACATTCTTAAAAGGAAACAACAGTTCAAAAACCCCAACCCCATTTTAGGCCAACTCCTCAACCAACAACATGTACGTGCATACTAGAGAGATAGGCTATTCTAGAAGCTTCCAGATCATCCAATGATCAACTCCATAGCCTACTTGCACTTGGGGTACCATAAAAATGTGCCTTCCAATACCAAGAAAAAACACCCAGCATAAGCACATTACTCAATGACTGAACAACAATCCAAAATTCTCCATATCATCAGGAAGCCCCTTATACTGGGGATCCAAAACTACCCCATCATCAGACAATATTTCTGGAATATATTCCTTTATCTCAAATTCAACCATGAGTGGGATAGGTATCCTTTCATAATTTCTTTTTCTAAGATCATATTCATCCTGCAAGTCCATCCAAAAATCCTCCAATAAATTAAAATGCTTGTCAAAGAGACTAGGAAGCAAAGCCCGCAACTTGTGTTTGGGATCATAGTGCTTCCTTGCAGTGTACAAGCCCAATTTCAAATAGACTAATTCATCATAAATAGCCTTAGCTGCCACAATGTGTGGACAACTAAACACTCCCAGTTTCATTGGAAACTTATGGCAACCGGTTTTGTGTTTGGTTCCAAACTTGTAGTTAACAACCAAAGCTTGATATATAAATTCCATCAAAATGATCCTATCACCACAACATCTAGGAAGTAAATGGGGGTGACCCTCAAAGCCTACTAACTTGAAATAAGTGAATGCAGGGTATTGGATAAACCAATGTCCCCACTCATTGAAAAAAGCCATTGCCTCCCTGCTAAGCCTATATCCCGCATCACCGTTAAGCTTGTTAATGATGACATAAAGAAAGGCATCATTTACCCTTCTCTAATGTGACTCCGATGCCTATAAGGTAGCTGATTATAGTGCTCCCATACCTTCTTTTTTCCCTGAACTTATCCTAATACACCAACTATTTGGAGTCCAAGAAAGATCACCATTCGAGCAACTGCATAAACCACATAGGAGGTCATCAAGAAACACTTGGTTTCTCTCACTCTCATCATTTGACTATGAATGCTTTCAGACACCTCCATAGGCCAGTCAAACTATTGCTCACCCTCCAAAATAACTTGGATGAATGGGAACATCCATTCCTTAAATTGGGAGGCATCCCTCTTCCCAAATACCCTAGAGAGCATCATGATGATATCCCCAATTTCCTTACCAAAATCCACTCTCTTAGGTTGGTCTAGAAGCTTGGTAAGAGACTTCTTCTCCACCCTCATCTAGCTCTGATTCATGTGATTTCTGTTGGAATCCTTTTTATCATTGTAAAGCTTCAAAGCTTCTGCTTCATTTAACCTAACAAGATTCCGTGGAGGAGGTACAACAAACATGAATCCAAGCATCTGCAGTGTTAGGTCAATGATGACATTCCCTTTCACATCCACACATTGCCTAGTAGCAACATTATAGGCCCCAGTGGCTGCCAAAATCAGTTCTGAACATTGAACAAATAAAGGGAACAAAGCAACATGCACCAGACCAGATTGAGCAATCCTCCTAGCCCTCGGTGTAACATCTTCATTAAAAATATCATCTACCAACTCCTCAAAGTTAAAAGGACCCAGGTTGGTGTCAATAATGTCTTCCCACTCTGAATTGACCTTACTAACAGTAACAGTGGGATCCCAATGCTTATACCTCAAGGTATAAGGGAGCTGCTCTACTTTGATCTTTTTAGGCCTAATTCCTTGCCATGAAGTTTCACCTAGTTGTATCCTTTGGGAAGCCTCATCTAATTCCCCTGACATTCCTTGATTCCTATAGTAAACTCTTGTATTAGATGATCAAAAACATCAAAGTTATTCAGTCATATAATACCATTCCCTACCCTCCTAAGATATCATTTACTTAGTCAAATTCTGCCTTCATTGGAGGTGGAACCGTAGAAGGACTAGGGATAGAAAGCACATTTTAACATATGGCAAGGTCGGAACCGAAACGAGACCATAATGTGAAGCAAGAGAGGGTCGGAACCGAGATTAGAATAGGAACTATACCATAAACTAACGTTCGTTCCAAATTCAACTTCCACCTCGGCTCTGATTCTGCTCAAGGATAAGTATAAAGACTCAAAACCATCATGACCGAAAGCGGGACTAGTTTAGAAATTAGTTCAAAATGAAAAACAACCTCGAGACGAGTCCATTCCCGAGTCCGCTGCCACTAATGTAATACGCAAAACAAAGGGAACTTTCCAAAGGCACAGTCATATGGATTTTAACACCTGGGTCACATGGAATTTTAAGGAAAATATAAAATAGAAAGGCTTAACCCCCCAATTACGTCAACCGTACTAAAGCCAATTTAAATTTTTTGTAAAAGCTGTCGAGAAAACCCTAGCTTGCTCGATACGCCGACTCTGAAAATTAGGGCATCACAAAAACCCAACATGGAAAACATAGAGTCCACACAAGAATGAGATCAAAACAGTTTCCAAAATTTTTTAGACATTTAGAGTATGGAAAACCCCTGCAAATAGAAGCCCTAATTAGAAACTAGGGCACGATAAAACCCACCTGTCACGAAAGCGACAACAAATGGAAAAAATGACGAAAAACAATAAAATGAAAAATAAACAAAACAAAACAAAAAAGGAAGAAAAGACAAAAGAAACAAAGCAAAGAAAGAAACAAACAACGGGTGAAGAATTCTTAGAAGAAAACCTTCTGCAAACGCACTGGAACATGACGACAAAACAATGAAACAATGCAAAAAAAGAAAACAGAAAAAAGAACCCTAGCTGAAAATGCTCTCAAGGAAAGACGAAAATCTAACCAAGATTTGCTTCGTGACTCGCTTTTGCAATAAAATCGCTCATCTCGAGGTCTTCCTAGCTCTAATGTGCTTAAATGTCTCGAATAGCATAAATAATGAGCCAATTAAACGTAATTAGAGATTTAAAATGAATTCGCGTGTGTGAAGATGCCGCAATTAATGCCATTAATGTAGTTGGTTGGAGGCGGAGTGAACAATGTTAACAAATAGTCAACTCCTTGAGAACATTGAAAGCAAGGCAGGCGTGGAGTCGAGAACAAACTTGGAACAAGAAAACTTTGAAAAGACTTCTCGCCCAAAATTCATTTCGATTCCGGTCCCACAGAAAGGACAAGCAAGCACAAACATTGGAGGTAGAGACAAAACCAAGACTGAATTAGAAATTTTTTACAAAGTTCTGGGTGCAGTTCCAATTATGGCTCTGGCCCCGACACAAGAACAAGAAACAACGAGAACAAAAAGAACAAAGGGAAGCGGGACCGAAACATAAACCAAACCTGGCCCAAACACCAAAGCAACAAAAAGACAAAGCAAATGAGTGGAGTCGGAGTCGGGACAAGAACATGATTTGGAATTTTAAAAGTTCCAAGTTCAATTCCAATCCCGGTTTCGCTTCCGCTCAGGTAAAGCAAAACACAAGGCAAACGACAAACAACTCCAAGGTCAAACCAACCCAAGAGTGCCAAACGAACCAAGAGACAACGAAAGTGAACACGAAAAAGAAGGCGGACGCAGAGTCAAAACTGAATCCGAACTAGGAACTTTGGAAAAGTTCAAAGTCCCAATTTGGTTTCAGTTCCCCTTCTGACATAGCAAAAGAAAGAAAGAAACAAAAACAAAAAGGGGGACCCATTTTGTTCCAAAATAAAATGGGGTGGTTATGCAAGGCATAACAAATGGCGACTCGACTAGGAAAATGGTTTACCCATTTTCAAAATATTGAAGAATCCAGTTACCACAAAACTTGTGATTTATGAAACATGTTAACTTAAGTATGACCAGAATATTTATGTAAAGTTGAGCTGGAATCTCAAATGTAAAACCAACATAAACTACTCTTGAATCTGAGTGTGTGCATGTTTATGGTGCATCCTTCTTTATTTGAACTTTCTCCACACCTAAACAACTATATCTAAGATCCAAGCTACATAGGTTGAGTCCTTTGACTGTCTTGTGATGGAATCTTGGGTATTACTTCGCTGCTAGTCAAGCGTCCATAGCTCCGACGGAGATACCTCTAGTTCTCTCAAAAAATTTCTCTACTACCAGTCAGGCGTCCATAGCCCTGATAGAGATACTTGAATTACCCATTTAGTATTGAGTTTTCATTTATTTTAGTAGTTCTCTTTTCTCTTTCTTTTATAGGCTTCACTTGTGAAAATTCTTTTTAAAAACCTTCTCAATAATCATACATTAATAGTCTGAGATATGGGTTGAGAACTACAGTGGATCCTATGACAGTTTTGGGGAAACATATTTTTCACTTGAATCAAAGATATAATCACCCTGAGATGAATAGGCACTTTAGAGTCAGATGTTTTATCTATTTTGTGACAAATTTAAATCATAGTTCATGAGATTATCTACAGTATACCTTACTCTTAATAACTTTTCAAACTAATGCTAAAATGACCATAAGGCATGAGCTTAGAATGAAATCCTTCTTACAGATGATCCTGAAAATGCCTAAATCAATTTCTTTCCATAGCTACCTAGAGCATACTTCGAATAACAACCTCAATGTTTCAAGATGGAAGGAAATACAGGTCCCCAAAGAACAAAACACAAAACAAAACAAGACAAAAAGAAGAAATAAAAGAAAATGACAAAGGAAACAAACCCACTAGAACAAAGAACAGATAATTACAAAATATACATATACACAAACAACTCAAAAAACAAACCTTCATGAGCCAAAATAATGTTTGAGAAACTGTCCATTGACAGGCAATGGAACAAGTTGTCTTGTTAAAGTCATTAGGCGAAAAGTGTTCTCACCCAAGATCCCCGCTATTTGGTATGGACCCAGCCAGAGTCTATCAAACTTCTGGTGGTCACCTTTTTTTTCTTTGGCCTTATCCCATATCAATACTAGATTTGATATTATGAATGCCTTAATTTTAGCTCTTTTGTCAAACCAACGTTTGACAAAAACCTGATGTTTGAAGAACTGCTGTAAAGTAGTATCTCTTTGTTCTTACATACCTAAAGGATTGTTTAGTATTACCTCAATTCGATCATCCTTTGAGTAAAACTCCTGCATAAACTTAAGGACAAGTATCTGCAAATGAATAGGGAAAACCATATCTTGGCCATATACTAATTTGAAAGGGGAATTTCCAAGAGCAACCTTAATGCGGGTTCGATCTGCCTATAAGGAAAATCTTAACTTGGTATGCCAATCTCTAGGATTATTCACAAGCAATTTCTTTATTACCTCCAATAGGTTTTTATTGGTTGATTCTGCTACACCATTTCCCTGTGGGTAATAATTAGATGAATATTTCAAAATGATTTTATGCTCATAGGTCCATTGTATAAATTCAACAGATGAGAAAGCGGGGCCATTATCACACACCAAGGCAAAGAGTACTCCAAACCTGGTGATAATGTTATCATTAAGAAATCTGATCACCACCTCTGTGGTGCTATTCTTGCATGGTTGAGCCTCAGTACAACATGTGTAGTAGTCTGTAGCTGTTAAGATAAACTTATGTCCTGCAGAGGAGTTAGGATTAATTACCCCTACAAAATCCAAAGCCCATTGGGCGAATGGTCTTACCTCATAAACTGGTTGCAAAGGCATTGCAGGGTTACGCTCCTTGGGTGTAGAGGTTTGGAAAGTGTGACATATTCTGACATGCTGATGCACATCCCTGAACACATGAGGCCAATAATATCCTGACATGAGGATTTGATGAGCCAATGAATCCGTTGATCCATGTCCTATGCCATGTCTTCCTTGAAATTTAGTAATAGCCTGCCTAGCTTCTTGCTGATCTAAACATCTCAGATAAACTCCCTTATAATTTCTTTGGTAAAGGGATCATCCTTTTAGCATGTAATGGGAAATTTTCATCCTTAATGCTCTCCTTTGGGTAGCATTCATCCCCTCTGGGCACTTGTTATTGAGAAGGAAGAAGATTAAATCTATATACTGTTGGAAAGTGATATTTTTGTCAACATCTTCCATAGCCTTTGATAAGCCCTGTCCTCAGATGAGCTTCATTGGATGGATTTCTAAATCATATTCTTGCAAAATATCCATCCATTTTCCTCTTCTCTCCCCTAACTCGCTCTGCATAAGTAAATATTTGATAGCTGGGTCAGGAACTATGGCAACAACCTGGCTCCTGAGAATGTAATGTATGAATTTCTTTACTACTCGGACCAATGCAAAGGCATGCTTCTCAAGAGGTGGGTACCTGATCTCTGCATTTTTGAACGGGGAGCTCATGAAAGCAATTGGCCTTTCATCTCCCCGTCCTCTTCTTCGTGTTAGAATAGCTGCACATGAATGGTCAGATGCGAATGAATAGATATAGAAGGGATTTAGATAATCTGGGCTGGTTAGGACTGGCGCCTCAGATATGGATTGTTTAATCTATGAGAAAGTAGATTTTGCCTCATTGCTCCATTCTATTTTTGCATTTTTCTTCATCATCTCATTAAGTGGCTTCACAATTTCTACAAATCCTATTATAAACTTTCTTACAAAATTAATCCTTCCAAAGAAGGATCTCATCTCCTTTTTACTGCCTAGCATGGTTAGTTTCAAGATAGCCTCAACTCTATCAGGGTCTATGGATATCCCCCTTTCTGATATCACATGCCCTAGAAGTTTCCCTTCAAAAAATCCAAAGACACATTTCTTGGGATTTAAGGATAATCCATAACTGATACATCCCTTAAGGACTTTTGCTAAATCAACAGCATGGTCCTTCTTGTTTTTTGTGAAAATAGTTAAGTCATCTACATAAATTATGATACACTTACCTATCAAATCCTTGAATGCTACGTCCATTTCATGTTGGAATGTAGCTCCAACATTGATTAGTCCAAATGGAATCCGGCGATAGGAAAATGTCCCCCACTTAGTAGTGAAGGAAGTCTTCATTCTTTCCTCATGGCCGACAAGCACTTGGTTATACCCAGAATAGCCATCCAAGGATGACATCATCTGAGATCCGTTGACAGTTTGTAATACCTCATCCAGAGAAGGAAGTGGATAGTTATCCTTCTCTAAGGCTTTGTTTAGGTTCCTGAAGTCAACATAGAGCCTAATCTCCCCACTTTTCTTACGTATTGGAACTAGATTGATAACCCATGTGGAGTGTCGTACTGGGAAGATGATTCTTGCTAATAAAATATTTTGCACTTCCTTCTATATTAATGGATCGATCAAAGCATTGACTGGGTGTTCCTTTTGATGAAAGGGCTTCGCTTTTGGCTTCAGCGGTATTGTATGTGTGATCACAGAGGTGTCAAAAATCTTTAAGTCTTCATAAATCCAGGAAATTGCCACAATATCTTCTTTTAACACCTTAATTATTTCATTTCTGATCTCCTCAGGGAAAGTCTTGCCTATAAGAACATTTCTTTTGGGACTTGAATAAGCCAAATTAATAGATTCATACTTCCCTCCTTCACTTTGCGTTGGCACTCTCTCCCGAGCCCGAGGATAAAAATAAAATATTCTTTCTAAAGCTACCATCCCCTTGGGAATGTTGTTGCTTTTCAAATTCATTACTCCTTCAGTGTCACAACCTTTAGGGTCCCATTCTCCCTGATCTCTATCTGATTCATCTATGATCTGTCCTTCGAAGACATCAGAACTTGCCAAGAAGGCGAGTATGTGTTGGTTGTCATCGAAGACCTGAAAATTCTAGACATTATTTGGGACTGTGGGATTGAAACTAGTTCAACTGAAAATCTTTTCAATTTGGAGTCCTGCATAGGCTCCAGAGTACTAGTAGTGACTGCCAAGGCATTTACAATTTGATTTTGTTCCCTAGGAATCAAAGTGATTCTGAAAGCATCAAAGTCCTCAATCAGATTCCAAACTCTATTTCTGTAAGCAGCCAATCTTTTGTTATGGCAAGTATATTGGCTACAAACTTGCTTGATAATTACTTCAGAATCCCCCATCACCATGAGAGATGTAACTTTCTTTTGATGGGAAAACATTAGGCCTTGAGCAAGTGCTTCATACTCTGCCACATTGTTTATGCAACCAAACTATAGCCTGTAGGAAGCAAAGTAAGTCTTCCCCTTTGGATTGGTTAATTCTATCCCTGCTCCACTTCCTGATTTGGACTTAGAGCCATCAAATTTTAGACTCCATAATTGATCTAGGGCTGGTATCTCTTTCTTCTTTTGGCCTATAGTTTTTTGCTTGCCAGAAGTATGTGGCGGCTCGGACTGGTGCTGGTCATCAGGATTTGAATTTAACTGGGGGAATTGTTCGCCAAAAGGTTCTCCTGAATTCAAAATTTGTTTAGGAACTGATTCCTAAACCTCCTCTTGGATTAGGTCATGATTTAGTACATTTTTCACCAATTCCTTAGGCATTGGAAGCATTTCTGAGGTAGGTGTAATTGGTGAAGACTGAGATTCCTCAACCTCTCTTTGTAGTTCAGAGCATAGAACCTGTGTCTGCCTGAGTTGAAAAGATGATTCTTCTTGAGCAAGATTGGCTCTCATAAGGATAGTTGCATCTTTTGCTTCAAATGGGAATTTATTGGTGAAGGTTTGAGATTGAAATTCACAAGCTTCTTCTAATTGGGAGACATGTTTTAAGATATCTACTCAAGGTTGACAAGTTAACTTGGTATGATTTTGGTAATGGACCCTATACCAGTTGGGAAGCAACAAACTCCACATGTCAGCCTCTTTTCCCAACACCAGCCTATCCTCTTGCAATTTTTTTATTAGGACTTGCTGATTAACTGTAATCATTGGGTCATTTTTTTCTGGGAGGGGCGGGTCATCAAAATGAAGTACATAAAAAATTCATGGTTTCCTCCTGCTTGTAAACTCCTATCTCAGTTTCAAAATAGGCTACCTCATTAGGGGAATCATACTCGGTAATCATGTGTTTGAGCCTAGGCTCACTTTCAATTTTGATATGGCTTGCTATCCATTTCGAGGGTAGCCACATGTGTGAGAAATCCAAAGACAAATATCCCCCAAGACTTTTCATTAGGTCTCTGCTTAAGAGCATACCATAGGTTTCTGGGATATCAACAACTTGGATATCCACATAAGTTTGGATCCTTGGATCAGATCCAATAGGTACATGGATATTTTTAAGCTCTCCTACCACATTGACTTCTATTTTATCCAATTGGATAACCTTTTTATTTGTCTGGAGTGGACTCAAACCTAACTTCCTACAAATTGAAAATGGCATGACATTTCCCAACATCCCAAAATCTAGTAGATAGTTGTGTAAATTCTTTCCAAAAATTCTTAAAGTCAACAAGAAAGGTGGAGTACCAGTCTTACCTTTGTAGAGTGTTGCATTCATCTTGTTAGTAAGAGTCACCTTTTATTTTCCTTTTGACTTGTCTGCTTCCCCCAAGGCTTTCAACAAAATTTCTTTTTGAGCAGGGCACCATTTCAAAACATCAAAGAATGACATTGAAGTCTTCTGCCTCTGCATCTTTGTAATGAAATCAAATTCTGAATCATTCCTAACCTAATACTTAGGAAAAGAAGGTGGATTACCTTTGTTTTGAGAATTTTATGGTCCCTTTGGTAGTGGTGGATTATTATCCACATTCTGATTTGGCGGGACCATGTTATTAGGAGGGGCAGAGGTCGTGAATGGCCCTCTGTTATGATTTCTAAGGAAATGGCCTCCCTTGGTTTGAAAATCTTGGGCATTATACACATCTTCCATTGGTTCATTCTCTTCCTAATTGGGAAATGGTAGTTCCTCCTCAAAAATATCATAGGCCATGGCTACATCCGTTGATCCACTAGATTTGTTGGATGCACCTTGAAATGGAGCATCAGCTTGGGCTATTTTAACCATCTTCTCCATCTCTGGGTAATTTACCTCAGAATGAGCCACAGTATCATGTAGCCTACACCAATTGGTCATAAAGTTGAGGTCCACTACATTAGCAGTGTGTTGCTTTTCATCACCTACCTGGTAATTGTGGGAAACTCCTCTGTTATTAGGTCCAATATTCCATGGCCTATTGTTGTTAGACCTTTGATTGTATCCTCTATTTTGGTTTTGATAGTTTTGATTAGAGGAGTTTTGGTTCTAGAAATTCCTATTGGTGCCCTGGTTGGTGTTATAATTCTAGTTGAAATTTTGGTTGGGGTTTTGATTGGAACTTTGGTTAGAATAACCACCCTGATTAGAATACCCTCCTTGATTTTGAAAACCTTGGTTCTAGTTCTAAGGGGGATTCTGTCTAAGTTGGGCCATGTCATTAGACATCTAAGATAGGGTCCTTTTAAGAGTCTCCATCTTAGTGGTCAGTTGCAAAATCTTTTCACTCTTTATAGTCTTTACTATAGAGGGCTGATTAGCAAAATTTGATCCTCCAACTTGATTTTGGTAATTTTGATTTTGCTGGGAGGAGTCCTGGGGACCATTGTTAAAAAATGGTAAGGGAGGTGAAGCTTGGAACTTAGAAATAGGTCCGTATGGGGAATAGGACATCCCTGGGATTGTGTTGAATAAAGGGGGTGGATTGGGTATTTGGTATCCTATAGGAGGAAGAACTCCTCCTAGACTCCCGGATTGCAAAATTATCTGTTGTTGCAACTGGATGGCCAAATGATATACTTTAGCCAAAGAATCAATTTCGTTAGCATTATATTTCCTTTTCAAGAATAGGCCAATCAGAGGGTCCACAACCCTTAAGTATGCCAAAATGGCAATGTTCTTAGCAACTAGGTAAGGATCCTGCAAACTTCGGTACATTCTTTGGAACTTGGTGTTGAATAAAGGTAGTGGTTCATGGTGCTCTTTTCTTATTGTGGAAAATTGGTGGTAGAGAATAGCATGGTCTACATAAACCCTAAACTATTTGATGAAGGCATTTTCCAAGTCTTTCCAACTTAGAATAGACCCTTGGGGTAAATTTAGGTACCAATTGTACGCCATGTCACCCAGAGAATAGGGGAACAATCTGCTCACAACGTCCTGATGAACCACCTAAGCACGGGTACAGGCATCCTTAAATGCCTGTATGTGCTCCTCAACACTTCTTGATTCTCCATGCATGCACTTAAGACATAACCTTTTTGGGTTCTTGGGGAGATCATGTATCCCCACAGGGATAGTTCCTAGTGGTGAGGGGTTATTGAAAAAGTAATCCATCGGTCTTGGTGGTGATACTGGTTGAGCAGGTTGTGGAATGGGTGAGTCTGGCCTGTGAGGTGATATGGATGGATTCAGTGGAAACCTATGTGGGGTAGGGTGAGCGGTGGTGATAATGGTGGGATCAAGACTCTACGAGCCTGGGGCCTATACCTAACAGGGGTTTGGAGTTCAACAAGTGGTTCAGGGTTCTGAGAAGATCTAAGAACTCTCTTGTACCTATCTGGTGAAAATGACCCAATGTGAGCTAGCTTGTTCCTCAGGCCCTCCTTCTAGCGCCAGATCTATTGAGGGTCAAAATAGAACACCAACATTAAACAAAATATTACTATTCTATTTCTCCTAAAAAAGAAAGACAACACATGGTAATCTAACTCCCAAGGTCCTAGTAATTGGTTCTCAATTATGCTGATGTCGCTCAATGGTCAATATAACTGTAATGTGCAAGGGGCCTTTGCTGGTAATAAGGAACATAACTGCATGGAATCGACTATTCTACATTTGGGGGGTTTAAATAAAAGAAAAAAGATAGATCAGAGTTTTAAAACCAGAAGAATATGAATAAAAGTTCTTACATATCCAAACATATATATCAATAATGAGTGTCTATTCCACCTAACCACAACCATAGTAAGATGCAATCCACAAAATAAACTATGCTACTGCATACATCCATAGTGCTAATTCAATACCATCAACATTTACCAAACTTACTTCAAAACAAATCACTCACTCATCATTAAACACAGATCAAATGAACATAATAACAACTTCACTCACAGATAATCCAATGATATCATCTTGAATCAAGTTCCTTCTATTGAATTTCATCAAATAAGAAACACTTAAGCACAACAAAAATCACTGGCGTATGGATTTATTATGTATCATTAACCTTATCAAAATAGGTCCAAACTTCAAACAATAACATGAAAATGCATGTAAACTGTAAAATAACCAGGTTCAACTGATATTTCCATAGTAACTCTACTAAAACATCAAAATCCTAGATCTAATCACTATTTTCTATCATTAGGTGGCTAATCTTTCTTCAATTAGCCGACCTTTACAAAATAGAACCTAATAGTACATATAGGTGCCACATGCACAAGTTTCTTTCAATTATTAATCTAGATCCACAATTTATGGAGTTTGAACTGAACACAGAACTGGATTGATGAACCCTTGTTCTGAGGTTGATTGTTTTGCTGCACAAAAATATAACATCCCAAGAAGAAGGTAGAACTATCAGATCAAACTTAGAGTTGAGCTGCATGTCAAAATCCCACAAAAAGAGGAGAAAATAAGACGTTGTGTATGGTGAAGAGGGCTAGTTCATTTCTACACCGAATTCTCAAGGATGTATTTGTCATAGTTGTCAAACACTTGTTGAAGAGTACCCGAATCAGGTCCATCCAACTAATCATCTTCAAATCTGATCCTCCCTAATTCGGCTGAAACCAAATTCTGTACCTCCCTCAACTTAATCAATTCTCTTCTAGTAGCCTTTGCTTCTTCCTTGATATCCATAAATCGATCTAATAATAGATCTTCCCCATCATCTCCTTTTTGCATTATGTCTTCAAATCTACCCCTCCATCTTTCCCTTAGCTTATCCAAAGACAAGCCTTCTTTTACTGAGGAATCTAGATTAATTAAAATGGCCACAATTGCCTCTAATTCAACCATCTGTTGATTCAAATATTTGCTCATTTCTCGAACTTCTTCTTGATGCCCATGAATAGTCTTAGACTTATACCTTATTATGCTCACAGTTTTCTCCACAAAATCTGCATTATCATGCTCAAGAATTGAATATTCAAGGAAGGTTGAATTAGGCACCTTGCCAATATCTTCAAGCTTCTTAACACATTCTTTGTATTCCTCATCCCGCTTATCTAGATCCTTGGCATGCTGACCTAGGTCCTCTGTCAATTCAAGAGCAACCTTATGGATTTTAAAACCTTCAACAAGAACATCATCAACTTCCTGGTTGAGCTTGTTAAACCATTTTTCCATCATTCCTACCTTGCTTTTCATTTGAACCAGATCATCTGCTTCCTTCTTTGTTAACAAAACTAGAGATTTTGGAAGAGCAGCTTGTTGGGAAATGGGAGTTGAAACATCTTTCAAAAATCTATGCAGTTGATCCAATTGAGCTTTAAGCTCATCCTTCTTTTGTTTATCCTTGATCATCTGGGATTTAGTTGAAGATGCCAAAATATCAATCAAATTCATTTGCTGGTTTCTTGTACACCTTCCCAAATTTACCGTCCCCAACTAATAATTAGTGATTTGCATATCATCACAGCTCTTGTCCACAATGGGTATGGCACATTCAGCAACGATCTCTCCAGTATCAGTGAGCTTGGTAGAGTGAAGAACCCGAGCCTTCTTTTTAGGTTTCTCCTTCTCAATCCCCTTCATCATTTCATCCCAGTTTAAAGGCTGGGGTTGCACTACTTGCTTTCTTTCCAAGTCCAACTTCAACCATGTAGGAGCAGGTGGAGTAGTAGCAACTTGAGCTGAAGAGGAGGCAACAGTAGTAGAAGACAAAGGCTGTAATATTGTATGTTCAGGTTAAGAATCAACCTCCTGCACATTTTGCTGATCACTTTGTGTCTTCTCCTATGCCAACTTCTCTGCCTCTTCCTTATCCTTTTGCTCCTGCAATTTCTTGGCCTCCAACTCTTGCTTTAAATGTTCCTCCTCTAATTTCCTTTCCTCTAACATTTGATCCTGTTACTTCTTCAACTCTTCAATATAGTCCCATGCCTCCTTGGACTTCTTTTCATATTCAACAATCTCAACAACCTCTTTCTCCCTTTCCAAATGTTCTTGTTCTTCCCTCTTCTTATGAGCCTCTTCCTATGCCTTGAGCTTGGCCTCAAGAGCTTCTTTTTATCTTCTTTGCTGGGCTTTCTCCTCTTCAAGGTCATGAATCTTTTTCTGCAAAATCAACTTATCTCTCTCTTCTTGTATCTTGAGCTCTTGCTCCTTTTGTTGTTGTTGCTGAGCTAATTCATTAGCCTTAACTCTATCTCTCTATGCTAATTCCTTCCCGGTCTTAACTCTATCTCTCTATCTTCCAAATCCTATTGTTTGATTGCCAAGTTAGATTGTGCCTTGGCTTCCTCCTCTTGTTGTAGCTAATACCTCGGCTTGTACATACGAGATGATTAAGCCTCAAACTGGTTAACCCTCAAACTCACCCAATGAATACTCCTATCCAGCACCGGTCTTGCAATTTGCTTTATGTCAATTGTCTCCTCAACATTCCAATCCACTAGGTCTAGATCTTTGGTGCCTATCTTTTCTGCATCATACTGGGGATCCAAAACTACCCCATCATCAGACAATGTTTCTGGAATATCTTCCTTTATCCCAAATTCAACCATGAGTGGGATAGGTATCCTTTCATAATTTCTTTTTCTAAGATCATATTCATCCTGCAAGTCCATCTAAAAATCCTCCAATAAATTAAAATTCTTGTCAAAGATACTAGGAAGTAAAGCCTGCAACTTGCATTTGGGATCATAGTGCTTCCTTGTAGTGTACAAGCCCAATTTCAAATAGACCAATTCATCACAAATAGCCTTAGTTGCCACAATGTGTGGACAGCTAAACACTCCCAGTTTCATTGGAAACTTATGGTAACCAGTTTTGTGTTTGGTTCCAAACTTGTAGTTAACAACTAAAGCTTGATATATAAATTCCATCAAAATGATCCTATCACCACAACATCTAGGAAGTAAATGGGGGTGACCATCAAAGCCTACTAACCTGAAATAAGTGAATGTGGGGTACTGGATAAACCAATGTCCCCACTCATTGACAAAATCCATTGCCTCACTGCTAAGCCTATATCTCGCATCACCATTAAGCTTGTTAATGATGACATAAAGAAAGGCATCATTTACCCTTCTATAATGTGAATCCGATGCCTGTAAGGTGAGCTGATTATAGTGCTCCCATACCTTCTTTTGTCCCTGAACTTCTCCTAATACACCCACTGTTTGGAGTCCAGGAAAGATCCCCATCCAAGCAACTGCATAAACCACATAGGAGGTCATAAAGAAACACTTGGTTTCTCTCACTCTCATCATTTGACTGTGAATGCTTTCAAACACCACCATAGGCCAGTCAAACTATTGTTGACCCTCCAAAATAACTTGGATGAATGGGAACATCCATTCCTTAAATTGGGAGGCATCCCTCTTCCCAAATACCCTAGAGAGCATCATGATGATATCCCCAATTTCCTTGCCAAAATTTTCTCTTTTAGGCTGGTCTGGAAGCTTGGTAAGAGACTTCTTCTCCAACCTCATACAACTCTTATTTATGTAATTTCTATTAGAATCCTTTTTATCACTGTAAAGCTTCAAAGCTTCTACTTCATTTAACCTAACAAGATTTTGTGGAGGAGGTACAACAAACATAAATCCCTGCATTTGCGATGTTAGGTCAATGATGACATTCCCTTTCACAT
>VDFB02252926.1:0-49793 GCA_007258455.2 Sequoia sempervirens | reverse complement strand
GCGGACCTACAACCGAAGACTCAAAGATTTGTTGGGGAAATTGGAGGCACAACCGGTCGACGGGTTGAAGAAAAGATGGTTCATTGAGGGCTTGCTTCTGTCATTAAGAAAGAAAATGAAAGTCATACCTCCATCATACGCCGAAGCATACAATCGGGTGATGGATATAGAAAGTGAAAACAAAACATCCTCTCGAGGGAAAAAGAAGACAAACGACGAGAGTACAGACGACAGCGACGGTGAACGACAAGGAGAGTACAAGAGAAGCCAGAGAACTGTGGTGTATAGATTGCAAGGGGGAAGGTCACATAAAAGCGAACTGTCCCAAGAACTTATTCTACGATATTCGCTAAGTGATGGGACATTTTCTCAAGGAATGCCCATACAACTTAAAAGCCAGAAGTGCACAAGTGCTCTTTGCGCAGGGAGAACCGTCGACACCGCCAAACACACCACCAAAGCCCCAGTACAATAGCAATGCATCCCCTGGAGGTTATCGGAGCAATAGAAGCCCGAGAAACATGATATAGTACGATGCAAAAGGAAGACCCATGATCCAATGTAGGAAGTGCAACGAATGGGGCCACTTTGCCAGGGATTGTTAGAACGCTCAAGGTTCGGGAGGGAGATTGTGTAAATGGTGTGGACCAGGTGATCATGAAGATAACGATTGCCCTAAGCAAAAGGGTATCCACATGTTGGAAGTAGAAGAACAAGAGGTACTAGCGATCACCAGAGCACAAGCAAAGAAGGCCACTTACCCAGATCCATGTACGGAGAAACAAAGGATGAAGGAAGCAAAAACCGAAGTAGAACTGGCGATGGCGAAGGAAAACAAAGTACCTTTGGAGAAGCCAGGAACCTCTCGGCGGTTGGAGGCAGAAACCAACATTGTACGGCAGGTACTGTAGACCATCGTACTGATCAAAGTAATTGACCTTCTCTAGACTATGCCACAGTTGGGATTGGCGATCACAAACATTGTCGGGAATGGCAAGCAACCGTGATTGGAGGAGCGGAGGCAAGAATTGGTACCAAAACCGCCACCATACGATGAACAAACAATCGACCCAATATTGCTCACAGCGAACATCGCGAAGATGCCAGCGATCGTGCATATGGAGATCAGAGGGAATATCTTGACAAATACTATCATCGATGGAGGATCGGGAGTCAACGTACTACCCGAAGACACATGGAAGAGTCTTGGGAAGCCTACACTCTGACCGCCAACATTCCAACTGGTTGGTGCTAATCAACATGGTATCAAGCCGTTGGGAACGCTGATGGCGCAGAAGGTGACGATCGGGACACAACAATTTTTGCTAAATTTTGTCGTCATCCAATTACAGAGGAAAGCGTATAATGCACTACTTGGGAGAGGATGGCTGATAGCCGCGAAGGCAAATCATAATTGGAAGAGGAACACACTCTCGATTGAGAACAACGGGCGGAAGTACGTCATTGACTTGAAGAACCAGGCCATGAGCGAAAAATTGGCTTCCTCCGGATCTGAATCGGATGGAGGTGAGTTGGATGTGGACAAGGGAAGGAAAGCTATGGAACTGTTGTGACCTTTTTCACACATCGCCCCATTCAAATGGGGACCCCCTAATTTTTGCTCCATTTTGGTCTTTTTGGCTTTGGTCTTTTTGTCTCTCTCCGTCTGTCTCTTTTCTATGGTCTGCTTTTTGGGGACGTTCCCGTCTTTGAACTTAAACGAGTGAAATGTGGCCAAGTCTGAAATTAGGGTTTGAGTCTTCCTGGTCAGTGCGAGGTCAAACGAGGTGAATAATTTGAAATTTGAGACTAACATTGTTGTTAGTATGCTTCCAGCAGGTTCTCAGCAGATTTTCATTGAATTCTGAGGTACTTACTATTTTTAGTAAGTGTGAAATTTAGGCAATTTATCAGCTATTTTAAGATTCCGACAGTCACACGGCGTTCAAAGCATATCAGACTACTCGCATGCTAAATTTGAGCGAAAACAGACGACTTACTATTTTTAGCAGTCCAGCATTCGGAGCAAATTCCAGGGTTCAGATGCAGAGATTTTCTTTGCATGTTTGGATATTCCTTCTGGGTTTTTCGAGACCTTCACGATGATATAACATGCAAGACGAGACAACCACTTTCAGAATTCAGCCTTCCGAGGCTATTTTTAGGGTTTGCATATCAGGGTTTCTTTTGCATGTCGGATGATTCCTGATGGGTTTTTCGAGAGCTTCACGATGGTGTGACATGCAAACAGAGATAATCACTCAGTAAGGAACTTGCTATTTTTAGCAGGTGTGTCCCGGCAACCGCTTCCCAGTAGTTCAGAATCACGAGTTGATCCCAGTGCCACAGAAACGAAGAGAAACAGAGATCATTTGATATACATGCAGAGCGAATTACGGTTTCCAGCTTCGGGACCCAAAATGAGGCATAAAAAGTCAGAATTTTCAAAAACCGGTGTAAACCACCGCAATCAGCATTCTTCAGGCTATCTGCTGGTGAAATTTCGAGTCAAACGGAGCACTTACTATTTATAGTAAGTCATTTTGGAAACTGGCTAAAAATAGTAAATCAACTGCATGCGTTGATGTTGACAGGCAGGTCACGTGGTGAGGAGCGCCTCATTCAAATTTCAAGTTGATCGGAGCAGTGGAGCTATCAGAAAGATGAGGTTACTATTTATAGTAAACCACCTCCGGAAATGGGCTAAAAATAGCAGGTCAGCTAAAAATGACAGTGTCGACAGGACAACGAGGTTATGAGGATGCAGTGCGCAAAATTTCAAGTTGTTCCGAGCCTCAGAGATGCAAATTCAGAGAGCTTACTATAAATAGCAGGGTGTGGAAACTGGCGAAAACGAATAAAAAAATTCTAAGTCTGAAGCTTGTCCTGCAGCCATGGCAAAATGCGCCCAGTTGATGAGAAGGCATGAAAATTTCTAAGAGTGTTGAGCTCGTCCAGTACACAGGCCAAAATGCGCCCAAAGCACAACTGGTCAAAGAAAAGTCAAAGAATTTTATCCTGTAGACATGGAGAAATGCGCCTGTTGATGTGGTTTTTGTGACCGTACCAAACAGCAGAACAAAATAGTTTGGGGCTACTCCGTTCTCTCTTGATCAAAGTATTCCGTGCGCTAAGATTGCGAGAGAGTTCGCACGTTCAACTCCAAGGTTCCTTTGATGCGAATAGACCCAGTTCGGTTGATGTGTATTTGCTGTGTTCTTACGAGGGGACTTACACAATTGTTCAGACTTCTTGCAGTTAGCAGCGAGTATGCGATTTGAAGGGGACTCTTGCGCGTATGATTTAGCGATGCAGTTCGTTTTCCTAAAACTAACCAGAAATGTGCTGAAAGTAAAAGGGTATAGGGCCTAAGAAACTTATGTTCTATTCTAAATGCAGGATATGTGGGATTTAGTTTTGGCAGACTTCAACCAAATTTCACTTAGCCTCACGTCGGATAGCTTCAGCGAAATCAGTGCAATCTTCAAGGGGATAGCAAAAGGTTTTCAAATTATGATTTAGCCTACATACACCATCACAACGACGCATATAAGCATAAATCACAATCGAAGTTAGATTCAAGATAATCTCTAGTTGACCACGCAAGGCAAACTTATCATCAACAAGTTGCTAGTGGTATGGAATAAAGAAGCTACCTCAACAAAATACCACACATCAAAGTAAACTACTTGCATGAAATTAAGCTATTTGGATCCAAAAGGAAGAAGAGACCTTGCTAGCAATTCATGACAAGACGAATTCCACCATCAATGAAAAGATCTATTATCATGAAAAGTATTACACAACAATCTCCTCAAAAGTTTTCAAAGGGAAAACTTTCTTTCTTCTCCACACTATGTAAAATGTCTACAATGCTCTACTATACTCTACTCTCTAGCTCTAACTCAATTCTGATTCTGATCTCTAATCTTCTAATGAATTACAAATGAGGGGGACTCCCCCTTTTATAGCTAGCCAAGTCCCAAAAGACGGCCAGGGTTACAATTAATAGAGTGGCCAAAATCGTGCCACCTCAGCCCTAACCCTAAAAACTGCTAGATTAGGGAGTGGTACATTAAATGAATCAAAGATTCCCACTCACTCCCATAAATAGTAAATGCAATAATTGCCCATATTCAGTCTTCTAGAAGATCCTCGTCCAGTAGTGCGTTCCCACTTGCCTTCTCTCTGACTGCCAACTCCACGAATCTGCGAAGCACAGCCTCAACCTCCTGAACTGAAATCGGTGGAACACAATCTAACTGAAACTCTAACACCGTGACTGAATGCTCGTGCCTTGTACAAGATTTTCTCCAAGCAGTCAAGGAGTCCTGCGTGTTCTGGATCAAAGTGGAGAAAGTAGAAGTATTCTCGAAATCATCTTGTACAAAGGTCTTAACATCTGTGAAGAAAGGCACTAGCAAACCCCTCAAATTATCAAAATTAACTTCATCTAGATTCAGCCGCCTAGCAAATATAGCCTCAAAGGTATTCTGAACTCCATCTATAATGTTGGCCATGGCCTTATGTACTCTAGCTGAATCTGCCTGTGCCGCATCGAAGAAGCCACGCCCTGTGATCGCCGAAGAATACCACCTAGAGAAATCATATCGGTCATTCTCCTGAATGACCCCTCCATCAACCAACAATTGCAATGGCACATACCTCAATACCTCAAGACGCTGGATAACTTTGCTCTGGTAGACAGAAGCATCTCCCCAAGCATGATCCACTGCATCCATCCGTGTCAGAATACTAGAGGCCTGCTGAAAAGCAGAAACAAGGTCCTCCATAAACTTCTCAGTCTCGACACGAACTCCTGTGACCCAATTGTCTGCCTCCTGTGCCATCCTTCCCAATTCTACTAAGCCGCTGATCGACTCTCTAGGTATCTCTGCTGGAGGCTCTATCACTGGAACATCCTGCCCTCGAGAACGAGACAACTGCTGAACATATCCTATTAAAGCTTTGTGTTCTCTCTTCAACTTCTTATACTTTCCTTCTTTATTGAATAACCTATCCTTGAGGGCGAGGTAGGAGTTATCACACTCCTCAACAATCTGCGCACCAGTAGGGCGTCCCAAATCCAGAGTGGTGACCACATAATTCTCAGGAACTACCTCGTTCCGGTCACACTCAACTCGTGGCACAGCTACATGAAGGGTGCGAGAGCCATCCTCCTCGGTGGATATCTTCGAAAATTTTCTTGCTTTCTTCTTCGGTGGAGGTGCACTGATCCTGTTTAGAAATTCTTCCATCTCAACTGCTGGATCAATTTCCTCACTAGGGCTTCTCCTCATTCTGTCCTTAAGCCAATCGGGCACATCATACTGTATGTCAAAGGGCTGTTGCTCCTGTGCCTCTACTTCTCTAACTTGTTCAACTTCTTCATCATTCTGGCGAGGCTCATCGTCCTCTAGCGGCTGAGTATCGCCTGACACTATATCATCATCATCGTTCATGGCCGCCTCTAACTCCTGCTGAAACTGAGGGTCAGTAATAGTCCCCTCATCATCATGCTGATCGATCCTAACAGGTGCGTTGACGCTCTGGCCAACTGACTCCCTCCGTGGAGGCTGAATATCATCCTGTACTACCTGCACTTGATTCAGTGCATTCCTCTGATCAGCGAACAAGGAAACCTCTTGTATACTTGGAGAACGTGTCTCCAATGGTGTCGCAACTGTAACTCGTGGAGGCTCTGGCTGAGTAGGCTCCTGTCGAACTATTTCTTTCTTTCTGGACTCTGGACCTCGTGTGATCTGCTTCTTCCTTCCTGTGGTGGGTGTCCTGTGATCTCCCATCATGTTGTAAGTCAAGGCAATTGACCTACTCTTTAGCCTATTCACCCGCCTATCAACCCATGCTCTAGTAAATGTCATGACAGGGATAGAGAGAGTATCTAAATCTGCAACCTCGGGTTCTGACCAATCGGGAGGTGGAAGTGGAGTATCCCGAACAGCTGCATAATCCGGATGTACAACATCCATATCCTCATTGACCTGGTCCGGAACTGGCACAACCTCACACTCCCTGATAGAGTAATCGGCAACCGAGAAAACATTCTTTTCCTTACTTCAATTTCATCAGCTGCATCAGCCCAATAATCCTCTATGGTGGCCTTATGTTTAAACTCTTCCGACAACACCCATTTGATGTTATGATGCGGTTCATAGTGCTGTCGACTTGTATGATATGAGAAATGATAAAACTGAAGTTCACTTTCAGCCTCTCTAGCTGCCTGTATCGAAGGACACACCTCATCCGAGTTGCCCATTACAATTGGAAATTCTATCCCTCCCTTCTTCTTTTTCTGGATTTTATCAAAGGCCAGCAACTGTCTAGAGATCTCTAGCATCAATATTCTATCTGTCGGGTACTTAGGTAGCCTATATGGGTACGAGGAAAAACCTTGTAGCCTAATTTAAGAAAATCTCAGAAACTGTATGAACCAGCACCCATACCTTTCAATTAACTCTTGGGCTTCTCTAGAGATTCTGTGATGCAACCGTTCCTGAAGCAACCTCGTGATGTACATGGTGAATGAATCGTTGACACGCTTGTAGTGGGTTGTGCTTGACAGGTGCAACTGTGGGCATGCCTCATGGATTTTGAATTGATGAGAGCCGCATCCAACAGGTTCTTTGTAAGAAATCCCCCTGTACTTCGTCATCCGTGCCAACATATAGATAATATAAGAACTCATGTAAAATGTCTTCGTTCTTCGGAGGCTCAGGAGCTGCTCATGTAGATTATCACTTATCATCTCGGCCCAATTGACATAATCCTTGCCTTCTAGCACCAGGTTGATGTAGTAAAACATCCATGGTTCAAAGATAAATGACTGTGCACAACCACCAACCTGACTCAGCATGATGAGATCACAGTATTCTTGCTTCAAGTCGTCCGCTATGATCTGTTTTAGCAACTTCGTTCGAGAAGGCTTAGGAGTGCTCATCCAGTGGGTGTTAATTGTATCCATACACCTTTCGAAAGCAGAAGCATACATCCGCTCCGCTCGTTCCCTGGATTTATAAATCATATTCCTGTGCACCGGGATCCCGAAAGCTTCGCCAATGGCTGCCGGAGTAAGATTAGCTAGCACTTGGCCATCTGGTGACATGATCAACCGGTGTTCCTTCTTGTAGCAATTAGCACATTCCATTATCAGCTCCGAACACTGTATAGCTGGCGGGAAACCAGCAGCTGCATATAGTCCGCTTCGAACAATGTTGTGCGAAGTGACCGAAGCCCGATGACTTCCAATTCCAAACATCCTGTTCTTGAAGGTTTCGAGGTTGACGGAGCCCAGGTTGGTGTCTGTCAACTTGCCCAACTTTGAAATGAATTTTGACTCTGGCATGAACATCTTGCTCAGCTTCTTGATCACCGCTTGTCTGGACGCACCATTGTCCTTTCCAGTTGTCCTTGCCTCAGTCATCTTAGCTTCTTCTCTTGAGCTTCAACACGTAGAAAAGTTTCTAAGTAAATTTTAGTGACTTCGATCTGCAACAACTCCAATCAACAATTTGAACCTTATAACTTCGTATTTTGTATCAGCAATCAGCAATCAACCAACTTGCACTTTGGGAGCTCTCAGCAAGTCACTTCACTTCAAGGCGTCCTCTTCAACTGGCAACTTCAACTTTAGCAACGAATTAAGCTTCAGCCATACTCGTACCAACAACTTCTCTTCTCCAACCAGCAAGTGCGCACTTCTTTGACTCTTGGACTTCAGATTTTGCAAAGCTTAGCAACAAGCTCAAGTCGTACCTTTCAGCACAAGCAACTTCTCTAACAACTCAAGGCGTCCCCCTTCAACTGCAGATTTGAGCAACTTCAGCAAACTCCAGTCTTCGAATTCTTCAAGCAACAACTCACTACTTCACTTAGAGCAAATTCGACTTCTTCAGCTGTGAAAACAAGTGAAAAAACTTCTCCATTTTATAGCCAAAATTCGAATTCTAGAAGAAGTTAATTTTAGCCAGTGCATTTAACTTCCACTACTCCACTTCGAGAATTCAAATTCTCCCTCTCTGGTATTTCTGACACTTGTCTCCAGTCGTCGGGAATCTCGTTCTTCTAGAAACTTGACTTTGATTGGCATTTTTGAATTCATTTTTGAAAATTTAATTTAAATTCATCTTCTTCACTCACCAGCTGGAGCTCTGTCACTTGAAATCGAATTCAACTTCTCATCATCTCCGGAAAATTCATTCTCGAAGAATTCAATCAAAGTTATCTAGGCAACTGACTTCAAATTCATTGTTCGAAGAAAATTCATTTTGAAAACACATTTTATTCATCTTTGCCTTAGGAACTTTTAAATTCTCCCTTAGGAAAATTCACAATTTGAGCACTGATTAAATTCTTCACTGAAAACGTGTTGGCGAAGTGCGGAAGACTTGGAAATTCATTTATCATTGCAAATGTTCAGTACCCAGAAGAAAATTTTCTTCAGAATGCCTTGAATCCATGGGTACCCAACGAACGGGTTCATTTAATTTTTGAAATTTGAACCTTAGAAAAATATAATTTTCACCATTTTAAATTCATTCTTCGCCTGTGATCATTCTGTGTTGCTCCAGTTCGAGAAATTTGAATTCATCTTGCATTATCATCCACTTTTGACTTCATCACTGAGAAGACTTTGCTCGAGCTTCGAAAAAATTTCATCATCTTGAGGCTCTAGGCGTATTTTCTAAGAAAATAATTTGCGTTAGAAAATATTTTAAATTATCTCACGTTGAGAATTTGCTTTAGAAAATTTTATTTGCCTGCCAGTGAGAAAAAAAAAAATTTATTCACAGAGGCGCCTTGTATATTTTATCTTCACTTGCCACTTGCATTTCACTTCACACTTAGGAAAATATTCCCACGCCTTAGAGAAATTTTAAAATCATCTTATAGGCGCCTAACATACTTAGAAGAATTTTAAAATTACGCCTTAATAATTTATTTCCACCACCTTAAAATATTTTCCAACACACATCACTTCACCACGCCTTAGCAAATTTTCTAACACCTTATGACTCCCACCACCCTTGGCGCATGTAGCATACTTGAGAGAAAATTCAAAAACCACGCCCAATATTCACCTGGGGCGCATTCTTAGTGTGGAGGAGGATAACGCCTTGGTATTTACCACTTTTCACCATGTCCAGGCAATATTTCTTACCTCACTTACCACCTCCATTCACCTTTTACACCTCAACATGGGCGCATTTTCATGTGTGTGAAGGATGACCCTTCAACTTCCGTCTTTTGTCTTGACTTGAGCTTGCTTGGGCCCATTTCACCCCTTGAGGAGGATAAAAAGCTTTGACCTTGTTGACTTATTCTTCTTTTGGGCGCATTTAGACATAGCTGGTGGATAAACTTTTTCCAACGCCCTTGGGTGACTCTTCACCTTCCGTTTTTTGTCCTCGCATGCATTTGGGCACATTTTGCCCCTTGAGGAGGATGAAAAGTTTGACTTTGCTTTGACCTTCCTTGCCTTGGGCGCATTTTGCTAGGCCTGCTGGATGAACTTTGCAAGTTGGGCGCATTTGGAGGGGTGAGGCGGATTTCTTACACTTAGAAATTTTTCAACCTTTTCTTCTTTCAAGTTGGGCGCATTTTGGCCTAGCAGCAGGATAAAACTCATTGACTTTTCTTTGACTTCTGGTGTCTTGGGCGCATTTCACCCCCTGAGAGGGATGAACGCCATACTTAGCATTTTTCTTGAGCTTCCTCACTCACCTGGGCACATTTTGCTATGCCTGCTGGATGAATGATGTTGACTTCCTTTGACTTTTCCAGTTTTAGGCGCATTTTGGCCTGTGTGAAGGATGAACTTCATTTTCAAAAATTTTCCACACCTCCTCATCAACTGGGCGCATTTCACTAGGCCTACTGGATGAAGTTCCAGACTTAGAACTTTTCATCGTTTTTCGCCAGCTTACGTGCCTTGCTATTTATAGTAAGTCCTCTCAATTTTGCATCTCTGAAGCTCGGAACGTCTTGAAATTTTGCACACTGCATCCTCATAGCCCTGTTGTCCTGTCGACACTGCCATTTTTAGCTGACCTGCTATTTTTAGCTCTTTTCCGGAGGTGGTTTACTATAAATAGTAACCTCATGCTTCTGATAGCTCCCATGCTCCGATTGACTTGAAATTTTAATGAGGTGCTCCTCACCACGTGACCTGTCTGTCGACACTGACGCATGCAACTGATTTACTATTTTTAGCCAGTTTCCAAATTGACTTACTATAAATAGTAAGTGCTCCGTTTGACCTCAAATTTTACCAGCAGATAGCTGAAGGACGCTGATCGCGGTGGTTTACACCGGTTTTCGAAAATTCTGACTTTTTGCGCCTATTTTTAGGCTCCGAAGTTGAAACCCTAATTTCGCCGCATGCATCAAATGAATATTTGTCTCCGTTTCGCGCACTGATCAGCTCGTGATCTGAACTGCTGGGAAGTGGGCTGGGACACAATAGCAAGTTCCTTACGAGTGAGTATCTCCGTTTGCATGTCACACCATCGCGAAGCTCTCGAAAAACCCATCAGGAATCACCCGACATGCAACCCTAAAAATAGCCTCGGCTGAATTCTGAAAGTGGTCGTCTCGTTTTGCATGTTATATCATCGCGAAGGGAAAAAATGAATATATATGACATGCAAAGAAAAACTCTGCATCTGACTCTGAAATTCGTCCCGGAAGCTGGACTGCCAAAAATAGTAAGTTGTCTGTTTTCGCTCAAATTTTGCATGCGAGTAGCCTGACGTGCTCTGAATGCTGTGTGACTGCCGGAATCTCAAAAATGCTGACAAATTGCCCTGAATTTCACACTTACTAAAAATAGTAAGTTCCTCGGATCTTGATGAAACCTGGTTGGGAGCCTGCTGGAAACATGCTGACAACAATGTTAGGTTCAATTTTCAAATTACTGACTCTATTCGACCTCGGATTGACCAGGAAAGATGAAACCCTAATTTTGAGACTTGGTCAATTCACACTTAAACTCACTAACGGGCGCAACCCCTCGAAAGGCGGACATCAGAAAAGAGACAGAGCGAGAGAGAGAGAAGAAAACCCAAGCCAAAAGACCAGAATGGAGCAAAATTTAGGGGGTCCCCATCTTGAATGGGGCGATGTGTGAAAAGGTCACAACAGCGCCCAAGGGAGGTTGATAGCATGAAAAAGTTCTAAGTATAAACTTTATCCTCCTCCACTAGTAAAATGCGCCCACTCACAAGAAAGTCAAGGGAAAGTCAAAGTGTCTCATCCTTCAGCATAGGCTAAATGCGCCCACATGCTAGCAAGAAGCATAAAAAAATTCTAAGGCAAACTCGTCCTCCTCCTGGGTAGAAATGCGCCCAAAAGGCAAATGGTCAAAGTGGTCAAAGCTTTTTATCCACCAGCAAGGCCAAAATGCGCCCAAGATAGAAGAGAGTCAACAAGTCAACATATTTCATCCACCAGCTAGGCTGAAATGCGCCCAAATGGAGTCAAGTGAAGACAAAACAGAGAAGTTGAAGGGTCATCCTTCTTGCATGTCAAAATGCGCCAAGTTGAAAGTGTAAAAGGTGAAGTAAAGGTGGTAAGTGCTAGGCGTTTTCCTTCATCAAGTGCTAAATGCGCCCAGAGTGGAAGGTGTTGAAGATGTTTTCCTAGCGCCTAAGGTGGTGAAGTGTTAGAAAATTTTCAAGGGTGATGAATGTTACAAGGTGGTAGAAAAAGTTCTAAGGCATGGTTTTAAATTTCTTATAAGTGCTAAGCGCCCAAGTTGATATGTATGAAAAAAAAAAAATATATTACAAGGTGATGGAGGTGTTGCCTGGGCGTTGGAAATGAAGACCTCTAAGCACAAGGCGAATATCTTCCTTCAGACACAAAATGCACCTGAGATGTTGAGTGGAGAAAAATGAAATACTCCCAAGGCGTTAGAATTTTAAATGAAATTGCCTTGTAAGTGTGGAATAAAATACAAATGGTGAGTGAGAAATCAAGTGTGCCAGGCGTGAATAAAATATTTCTAAGGGAAGTTGATAAAATTTTCCCCACTGGCGAATAAAATTTCCAAAGCAAATTTCCCAAGAGATGATTTAAAAATTTTCTAAGGCACAAAATATTTTCTTCCTCTAGAAAATACGCCTAGAGCTCTGAGGTGGTGGAATTTTCCTGAAGCATGAGCAGAGTTGCCAGAAGTGAAGTCAGTGACTGCCAGCTCCACTAGATTGATAAAAAATTCCAAGTCAGAGCAAAATTCTCAGAGGGGATCGAAGAACGAGAATAAATTTGATGAAAGAATATTTTCTAAGGTTCAAAATTCAAGAAAATTAAATGAACCCGTTTGTTGGGTACCCATGAGTTCGACGCATTCTGAAGAAAAATTTCTTCTGGGTATTGAAGATTATCGATGAGGAATGGATTTGAAGGTCTTCCACAGCTTGCCAAGGATTTTGAGATAAAGATTTTGATGGGCACTGGATTGATGAGTTTTCTTAAGGGAAATGTGAATATTTTCGAAGGCAAATGTGAGGAAAATGTGTTTTCAAGATGAAATCCTCCAGACGATGAATTTGAAAGAAACTGCCTAGGTGAATTTGCTCAAATTCTTCGTGAAGATAGTTTTCTTGGGCCAGAGATGAATAAAATCAAAGTTATCAAGAGCTCCAACATGTAAAATGAATTTCTTGAAGATGCAGTTGAAGTTAATATTTTCTCAAAGATGATACGCCCTTGAGGAAGATGGGTTGAATTTTGTCTAAGGCATGAACTTGAACACGAAGTTGGCGATGAACGCTTGGAGATCAAAGCATGAAAATCCTGGTAAGTGAGTTAAGTTTACATTATGAAGTGTTCTAATCCTTTTCTCCTTGCTTGTTTTGCAGGAGGAATGTCGAGGCCAGAGCACGATGACTTGAAGTGATGAAGCACGATGATATTACAACCTTTGGAGGAAGATAAAGTTATCGGTTTCACATGAAGAGAGAAAATTTGCAAGAAATTGGCTAAGTGTTAGCTCAAGTGACAAAGAAGTTAAAGAACAAAAGTCGAGAAGAAGATCAAGAATAGTGTGAATGTGTCTACAAACAGAATCTTCTAGAAGGATGATGGTGGACATTATGGCTCATTTATTACCCACTCTCCTTTGTGGCGGTTTTTAGGGAAAATCTTGTTTAGGGCTGAGGTGGCACGATTCTGGGCCATCCAGCCAATTGTAACCCTAGCCGTCTTTTGGGACTTGGCTAGCTATATAAAGGGGGAGTCCCCCTCATTTGTAACTCATTAGAAATTAGACAATAGATTTAGAAGTAGAAGCAGAGCAGAGAAGGAGTAGAGAGCAATTAGATAGTTGATAGTATAGTTTAGATTGAAAAGGAAGGAAAGTCTTCCCTTTGGATACTTTGTAAGAAGTTGTCATGTATGCTTTCATAATGAAAGAATTTTCATTGATGGTGAATTCTTCTTTGTTGTGAATAGTTGTTGAGGCTTCTTCGTCCTTCCAATTCACGTAGCATCTTTGAAGTAGCTTAAAGTAAAATAGTTTTCATTATCATGCAAGTAGATGTTAGTTGTGGACTTGTGGTGTTAATTGAGGCAACTTCATTTTTATCCATACCACTAGCGGCTTGCTGACGGCAGGTTTGCCTTGTGTGGTCAACTGGAAAACTTTACAAACTTAACTTCGATTGTGATTCATGTGTTTGTATGCGTCGTTCTGATGGTGCTTACATGTTGAGTTATAATTTGAAAACCTCTTGTCACTCCCTTGAAGATTGCACCGACTTTGTGTAAGTTGTCCAACGAGAGGCGGAGCAGAGTCTGGTCGAAGTTTGTCAAGATTGATCCCACGTCCCGTCCTTAGATAGAAGATAAACTTCTTAGGCCCTACACTCCCTTTTAATTCAGTTCATTCTTGGTTAGAATTAGGAATCCTGTGCTCACCTGCCAAATCATTTGAATTACACGAAAGCCCTTAGTCTACTATTTGTTGTTAGCCGTCGAACAATTGTGTAAGTCCCCTTGAAATACCAGCAATATCACATCAAGCCAAACTGAGCCTATTCGCACTTAAGGAACCTTGGAGTTGAAAGCATGATCTTACTCGCAATCTTAACATGCTGAATACTTTGTTCAAGAGAGGATAGAGCATCCGTTGGGAGACTTTATTCTGTGTCAGTGCGGTCTCAAAAACCACGTCAACAGGAACCAAAGACCGAAGGCGTACTTGAACTCGAGAGTTGTTCGGAGGACGAGACAAGCTCGCTGAATGGCTTATTTCATTGGCAGATGGAAGACTATGAAGTGTTCCACCGAGAGTGTAACATGCTACAAATCGGGGAAATCAAGGAAGAAGAGAAACAGGGAAGGCCTAGCCAAACACTTTCGGCCGAGTATGGAGAGTACAAAGGAAGAGTCTCAAAATTGGACGATATGCCAGTCCACAAGTTTGAACAGGTAAGAGATGAAAAAATTGTGTTGGAGTCAAAAAATGAAAAGTATGAAAAAATTCAAAAATTAGAAAAAAAGAAAAGAGATGAAGAGAGAGAAGAAAGAAATCAAAGAATAAAGAAAAATGGAAGAGAAAATGAGAAAAAGCAAAACATGAACAAAAAGGAGAGAGAAAGAGGGAGGAATAGTAAAAGAGAAATAAAATTTGGGAAGAGAAAAATTGAAAAGAGGAAAAAAGAAAAATTAAAAATAATCAAAAGAAGGAAATTTAAGGTAAAGAGTATTAAGATATTAAACTTGGCAAAAAGTGTATGACTTAAACCTAGAGGGAAGACTCAAAATAAATCGATGAGTACAACATTGTCTACCACTCAGGGTGCATTGCAAGGGAAAAATCGAAGAGCAAAGGAAGATAGGCGAAAGAAAGAAATTACAGAAGGCAAAACCATCCGACTGAAGACCGTAAGCTGGGCACACAGAGAAGCTATATGGTGGAGAGATAGGAGGGAGTCCGTACGCCTAAGGAAGTCCGTACGATATAAAGAAGTGCTACGACTTGGAAGAAAATCCGTACGCTTGGAGGTTGTACCAGTGCAAGAAAGGGCCGTACGCTTGAGGAGAAGGGTTGCCGTATAGAAGCAAGTACACCATCGACATAAGAATACCAAGGCCATACGCATATCATCAGGAGAGTTCGTACGATTGGAAGAAGAGGCCGTACGACATGGAGAAAGAGCCGTACGCTATGGCAAAGGAGAGGTCGTACGACCCAGAGAAAGAGCCGCACACTCTAGTAGAGGAGAGGTTGTACGACCTAGAGAAAGAGCCGTACGCTCTGGCAGAGGAGAAGCCGTACAACTTGAAGGAAGAGCCGTACGCTATCATAAAAAAGAGGCCGTACGAGCTAGGAAGGAGGTCATACGCTGTGTTAAGGAGAAATCCGTACGGCGTAGTGAGGATTCCATACATTGGGAAAAGGAATTTGTACCATCCATTTCCGTACCAAGCATCGACTTGGAGAAAGTAAAGTCTAAGAAAAACAATGCAAAATATGTATTTTTCGGCTTCGTCAGCACTATTTGGAAAAATCATGAAAATGAGGTGCGCGATGCAGTTTTGAGTGGTTTCAGAAGTGTTAAATTGGTCTTGGCGGCGGGGTCGCTGCCCCTCGACCCCGCCCTGTATTGCGACAGGGAGCGTTGCCCCTTGACCCCGCTGGGGGCGCTGCCCCTTGACCCCACTGGGGGCGTTGCTCCCAGACCCCCATTAGATTTATTGGAATTGCCAATTTGTAGTGCAACCAACCATCATAGTGCAGTTACAAGAGCAGTTGGCAGCCGAGCAAACAAGAGTGGCAGCTCTTGAGGAGAAGTTGATAGAGAAGGATACCCAAGTGGCCAATGCACAACGACTTTCAACACAGAGGGAGAATCAATTACAGGAAAACTATGAGGAGTTGGCACTTTCTGTTTTCAGTCGTCTGGAAGACGACTACTTTCTAGGGGGGGATGCTGTAGATGGCCATGTTAATAAACAATTATATTGTAATCGACCGTACTAATTAAATAAATGTTGTAGTTGGTCGTACTGGGAATAGATAATAATAGTTTAAATAAATAATGTTTGGTCTAGGAGTTAGCACTCGGGACTAGTTAGCACTTGTCAGTTGCCGACGGTTGGTGCTCTCAATCGACGTCGGTTAACTATTTATGTTGCTGTTTGGTTCATAGTCGGGGAGTATGTTGATATGATAATGTAATACTGCAAGTACATGAATAAAGACTACAATGCTTCATATACATCTGCTTTGTTCTGTGAATGTTTTACATACTCAATGATATTATGTTTCTAGTTTACTTCTATAGCATCGTGAATTACCATTAGTGGAGTAAACATCATATAGGTAGCACATTGGATTTTTCTCTCCATCCCCCTAGTGCAAAACCTTGACTAAAGGCTTTGACTCCTAGAAACAAAATAAAGTTGCAATTAACATAGAACTTAAAAAAATTGATCAATATCTATTAATTGCAATTTATAAAATGTGAACTTAAAGGATACAATTTAAAATTTAAAATGAAAGTTTGATGTTACCTTGAAGATCTTATTAGGGCTTTGCACAATGACATCATAAAAAAGTGTTTTCACAATCTTCTTTTTGAAAGGAAGTAGAGGTGTAGAATATGCTTCTTACACTAATCTATTAGAGGATGTATGTGCAAATTGTAACATACCCAATCCTTACTCTAGAGTTTTCACCTAGGTTTTAACTTATGAAGTGAATAATTCAATGCTTTCTAAAACAGGAAAATAAATTTTTTCCTTTCCAACAACATAATTTTCATGTTGCATAATCAAAATAACATAGCTTAGACTTCATGTAAATGAAACCCATCTTTTCAAATATAGCTTATAGACAGAATTCATGATTATATAAACAATTTCATAATTTACAAGAGAACAAGGTCAAGGTATCCTTATTAGGAGTACTCTTTTATTTTACAAGTCTCGGCATGCCGTCTGCAAGAGGAAAAGCATCACCCAAGCGCTTTACCTCCAACCACGGACCAACGGTCCCCTGCACACCTTCTTACTGGAAGTGACCCTACCGTTCGATGAAGAGTTAGGTATAGGAACCTTTAGTATCGCCATCTGAGTATCTAGTGTTGTGTCCTACATAACATGTATAGCCATACAACTATGGATACCTTCTGACTATGCATGATGCTATTGACAAGTTATGCAAACTTGGAGCACAATGAACCGACATGTGCAAGAAGCGACTTTTACACTTACTTTGGCCAAAGTTTTGATATATATAATCATTCACTTTCTAAGGAAGCGGTGTCATAAGTTCACCCACCTCTAACTTGACTTGGAAATCTTATTGACCTATGGTTAACTCTACTTTTGGTTTGACCCAAAGGTTAACTAACTCAAATAGATTTCCTTTGAATAGTGATGACTTCACTAGTGTCAATTATTCGATTAAATAGAATTAAAACATCTAACTCAAATGCCCTGTTACATGCTCGCAACTTTGGGTTTGGCAATTGCCTCTTATTCAAGTCCTTTCTTACTAAGTTGATGAACAACTTGAATGGTTATACTTTTCTGACTAGATCTTTCCAGTTATGTTCATGTAACATCCAGGAGCTTGGCAACTACCTTTTACTCAAGTCCTTAGTTTTTAACCATGGGAGTAACTATTCTCCTATTTTATGCACAATTAGTTAATATCAATGACACAATGACATCGACTAGACACACCTAGTCTCAATCTAAAGTACTAACAATATGTTGATATGTATAATAATCCATTATTAACCTTAAATTGGAGATTACTTCTTCATATTAAAGTTTCAGTTGTCCAACATTTATTCTTTGGCGCCGTTCCTAAAGAATTCCATACCGAATACGGCTAATCTTGGAGTGAACATAAATAGACAATCATCTTCTTCTTAAATAATGGGTCAAACTCTTCATTGTTATAACAAGTATGGTTCAGTTCTTCTAGAACACCATAATCGATCTGGTTAATCATGATATTAAATATCGTTTAATTTGATTCAATATAAAACTTTATATTCATAGTGATGTCCAATAATAATTCAGCATATTAAACTGTTAAACTTTTGATAACTCAATTGAGATCCATCCGACTAATCTCCAGATTCCTCACAAGTTTCTTCCAAGTTATCTTTTGCATAATTATGTAGGATACCTACGTTTGTCTGTATATAGATATTCTTGACACATATATTCTCATATATAAATGTATGATAAATCTATAGCCATACTGGAGAATATTTTCTACCTGAGAGTTATGTAATGAACCAGACCAATTTTTTTTTTTTTGATTTTTTAACAAATGATTACAATGCAACATGCACCCGTTAAGGTTAGCATAAACCAAAACGATGCGGAAAGTAACTCTAACCAGAATGTACACCAGGATCCCGATGTGGGCAAGGTGTGAGCATTGGTTGGAGGATCTCAAAGGAAATCGCTGAATAAGAACTCTAACCACGAGATGCGCCGGTGAACGACAAGCATTCGGTCAGAGGATCCCTAACTAATGCAATACTGAAAATTAGCTCAACACCAAGTATGTGCTACTCAATCCGTGATGGATAAGAGGCGACCATATGGTGGAGACTTTAGAAAATTACAATGCAAAACAGAAATAGGCGGCAAGCCAGCCTCTTCCACTTATTCAGTGGGCAATACAAACATGAAGTATTTGCGGAAATGTTAAAAGATGCTGACAGTACTACTGTACAGCTTACAATATCAGAAAATTCATCAGTTAAGCACAATATAAGAGAGTCTTCAACATTGCAACAATATAGAATGATAGCTTCAAGTCTTCCCAATAGCTTCCCTTCCAAATAACTCAAAAGACTAATTTAAACTCGCTGTTATGACAAAGTAAGGACTGTTTTTCTGTTATCAGCAACACTGTAACACCAAAATATACTCACAAACCTCACACCACTCATTCAAAGTGCAAGTAAATAGATGCAAATGACACCTAGGATGAAGGCGCCCAAGTTCATGACACAAAACAACCCCAAATCACTGATATTTAATTTCTGCTCAAATCCCAAGGAAGGTACAATGGTACGGCCCCTAGAGGAGGGCGATTTCTTCTTAAAATTCCAACTCTTGATTAAAAATCACAAAACTTTACAATAATTGGCGCCCAAGCAAGACTAATGGAAATATGCAATACCCACAATGAAATCTTTTTGTATTTTTGAATTATGAGCAAAACATGCCTATAGCAATGCAACATCAGCAACACTAAAACATGACAAAATGCTTGAACATCATCACTAAATGCAATAGAACTCAACTACAATGCAAAACTACCAATAACAAGCTAACCTCTCAACTAGTTGCTATCTTTCAAGCAAGAAGATGAGCCAATGCTAGGAGGTGTGCTTTCCTTGAAGCGAGTGCCTGAAGTCAATCCAGCAGCATAACGGTGTAGTAGACAAAAGATACCAAATGAAGAGCTGAGGCCTAATTATATAGATGAGAGAGAAACATCTAGAAGCTTCCAGAGGGCGCCCTAACCCTAATTTCAAATTCACCTTTTCCCTCCAAAAGATGGCGTCCATTTTCATCAATAAAACATCACTTTTTAAAATAAAAACAATCTTCTCAAAAGGGCGTCCCAAATCACAAGTCTCAATATTTGACATTTAAAGATTATAATTTATCTCCTTATGACGCCATGACCCTCAAAGTCCCCCTTTTTTAAAAACAACTTAAAGTTGCACTGCTAGGCAAGGGGTATAATATTAAAATAATAATATTATAATGAAAATACTTATCTCTCCAAGAAAAATGCGCCCAAGGCCAAGAACTGAAGTGCCAGCTGAAACAACTGAAGAAGTGATCCAACTGAACTGAACCCAAACTGTCCATTGCCAAAAATAGAATTTACTAAAAATAGTAAATTCGCGAAGTTGCCCGGAATGCCAAACTGAACACACCACTGCGAAGCTCTCTGAAAACCCAGAAAGAATCCGCAATCAGAATCCGAAACTCCAAGCAACAACCTCCTCAAAACTAGGAAACCCTAATTTCACCATCCGCACAGCCTACGGGTCTCCGGAATAGGCCAACGGTCAACAGAAACGATCACTGCTGAGAAGGGGACATTACAAGTTATTTGTGCTTCTACACCTTAAATCTCCTAGCACTAAGGCCTTTGATTAATAATGAGAGAATAAAGTCCTCTATCCAAGATACATGATTTTTAATCAGTAGGTAATAATAATGACTCTTGGTCTATTATGTAATTCTATAACTCTCAAAGATATCAAAGATATTTTCACTTCTATTACGTTTCAAATCTTCTTACTTAAATATTGTAGCTGGCTGAAATTTAATTAGTTGGCCGGGAATAAAGAAATAAGACTTAAGTTTAATATTTTATGTATTTGTCTTGTCTTGTTGTCGTAGTAGTTAGTGGTTTGGGAATTAGTTCCCGAGAGAATAATTAATGTAATGAAATGACATGACGGTTGGTCCTTCAACCACCGTCCGTTGCACTATATGTATCGAGAGTCATGAAGTCAATATATACTATTGTGGCTATGATTGTTAATAATATACTTGTACTGGCATATGTTCGACAAATAAAGACAATTGTGATGATTTCATGCATTATATTCTAGTACATGTTATGTTCTGTAAGTTACTCTCGTTACTGTTGGCGTATGTTGGAATTCATTTTGTGAGTAAACAAATATAATATAAACTTGTTTGATAACAATATATAAGACACTGTCTCATTGGGATAAATATCATATTCCCATACTTAACTTTTCTTCACTACTTTGGTTTAACAAGCTGGGCGTTTTGGTTAAACACGGCTTAGAGAGATTCTTAACTTTTCACTGAAGCTTTGTCGAATATATATATTAATTCAGTGCCATGTAAATCAACACGATTCTAACAATGTTTATAAAAGAAAGCTACTTTGGTCTAACCAACTAGTTATACTGGTTCTTATTGACATTTTAGCATAAATAACCTAAGCTTTTCGTACATTCATTCATATACTTTCCCAAATAGCCACACTTTGCACATAGCAAGGCGAATGCAAACTCAAAATAATGAAAGAGCTTTTATCAGATTTTAAAAGAGAAAGAAGGAGAATCATTTAAATCATGTGTAGAATTAAATAGCCTGATTTTGATTTTGGTATTCCTTGCTTCAATTCTGCACTTTTATCTCAGCCTTGAACCTGCTGTCCTATCAATTTCAGCGATCAGCAATATCCTTGCATGGCTTTCTTGATTCTCTTACTATTAGTCTGCAACTATTAAACAATCTAAATCTGATACAATTGAGCTATTCTCCCTCTATGGCGTATTGATATGCAGTTTGCAAAGCTCTCCACACTATGTTATTTCATCCCTCTAATCTCACGTATGCAGCTCTCTCCAAGATTGCAAAACTAATGAACAATCTGAACAAAGAGAAGTTGCTGCGTGTTTATGCTTATACAAGTTTTCTAAAGATAAAAAACAGTTATCATTAGGAAGCTTGAATAGCTCCAGTGTTGCCACGAATTGCCTATACTCTGCCAAGTGTGAGGATAAGTTCCATAATAAAGTTGACTATTCTCCCCAGAATATTGCCATGACTGGCATCTTAACTAAGTCGATTCAATTCAAAATTCTCTACATAAGAATGCAGTTATAAGATATTGCATTTTCAGGTTGAAAAGATCTTCAACAGCAAATCGAATTCCTCCCATATTTGCCATAGCTAGTCTTTTGACTGAGCCAATTCAAAAGAAAATTCCACGACTTGCATATAACTGTTTATAACATTAAAAATGCAGTTTGATGATGATTAAATTTCAGTTTGAATTAGTCTTCAAAAACAAGTCGATTTCCTTCCCGACTGCCATGACTAGCTTGTCAAGCTACAAATTTGATTACAGCAGTTTAAAAACCTCAGAAAAACTCTCCACAATTGACATGATAGGAAGCCAATTGCCTTTGCAACTCTTTATTTACATTCTGCCCAAGTCGTGGGCTGCTTAATGATAGGAGCACATGCTATTTAGTCTCCACATCGCCACTTTTATGTGGCTGAGTAAATGAGTTTGAAACGCACTATGTTCAGCCACTACGTGGCTCTAACTTCAAATCATTATGTATAATTTACTTAGCCACTAATGTGGCGTCAAAAACTATTTAATCACGCCCATGCTGTGCTAAGATATAGTGCCATAACTATCTTTTAAAATGCTCTTTTTATAAAGCCTTATAATTTGGCTTGGTCTCCACGACTTGAAGTGGATAAACTGCCATATTGATATGGTTTATAAATAAAATAAAATATAATAATATTTATGTATATATATGCTAATATATATATTTATATATTTACCTTTTTAATATTCTTTTATTACATATACATATACATATATACATATGAATATATGTATATATTAATATCTATATATATTCATACATATATATGCATTAACTCGTATATATATATTGCATATATACTATACATATTATATTTATTATTCTTTAAAATATATTTGAGTTTAACTTAATTTTGACGATCAAAGAGGATTGTTAACGATAGAGTTATATTTTCCCTAATGACACTTAACCTATCAACCTAGGTTTAAGACCTGTTGACTTGATAATTGAATTGACCTAATGAGGCTCCAAATAGCCTAGATGAGTGGGTGTGTGCGTCTACTTAGGTAGCAATACCAAACATTCCAAAACCAAACTCTTCTCTTGGGCGATACTCTCCCTCCCCCTCTGGAGGGCTCAAACTTTCTTGCATCCAACTTAGAGCAACATGTACATAGTTAGCTGATAACATACGAAACATAATCATAGTATAGCTTAAGCATTTAAAAGTAGTTTCATCATATTACATATTCATTCATGTCATTCAACTTGTCAAATATCATGATGACATAATCTTGCAGTAAATCCATATTTGTGCATAAAGGTTAAAGTAATTTGGTAATTTAACATTGGCGTGTAACACAAATAAACTAAATCTTTGCAGTTACAAAGAAAAATACACAACAAAACAATATACCACAACATAGTGACTTACATGGGCAAAACACTTTCGGGAAACAAATCCTAAACTCCAAAGAAACTAAATATATTATTCAAAAATCAATGGTCACAATATACTTGTATAGTCTTAGGGTTTATAGAAGTATCACCAATTGCAAATCTAGAGAAATTTTAGTAGCATAACAATTACCTTGTAAACACTCTTGTGGGTAATTGAAATTGAAACAAATTTATAAATTTGGTACTTACATTACCGAAGAATTGCATAGGAAATCATAAATTCAATACTAATGTGGCAAAAAGAAAATCAAATGTAGTTGTGAATGACAGAGGAGGGCGAATGTAGTTGCATGCTTAAATCATGTTTTTAGGGTTTAGGGTGTGTTTGGATGCACTTGCTACTTGTGGGCGATTTTGCTTCGGTTACTTGTTAGAAAACTTACGAAGTATCCAATACAAACTTGTTTGCAAGCAATAAGGGAGTTAGTGCGAGCCCAAGTTGCTTGTTGCTTGTTTTCAATTGCAAATGGAGCAAGTATTGAAACATTGGTTGGGGCCACTCTTTTTTTGTCATCTTTAAACTTGCATTATTTGACCAACTCCCCCAAATCAATGCTACAACATGTTTGTAGTGCATTTGTAGGGTTTAGGATGTGTTTGGATGCACTTGCTATGTATGGGCGAGATTGCTTTGATTACTTGTTGGAAAACTTGTCGATTATCCAATGCGGACTTGTTTGCAAGTAACATGGGAGTGAGCGCGAGAGCTAGTATTGAAACATTGGTTGGAGCCACTCTCTTTTGGTCATCTTTAAACTTTGTTATTTGACCAACTCTCCCAAAATCAATGCTACAATATGTTTGTCTAGTGCATTTGTAGGGTTTAGGATGTGTTTGGATGCACTTGCTATGTGTGGGCGAGATTGCTTTAATTACTTGTTGGGAAAACTAGTATCCAGTGTGGACTTGTTTGTAAGCAATAGGGGAGTGAGTGTGAGTGCAAGTTGCTTGTTGCCTACTTTCACTTGCAAGTAGAGCAAGTACTAAGGCATTGGTTGGGGCTACTCTCTTTTGGTCATCTTTAAATTTGTGTTATCCAACCAACTCTTTCTAAATCAATACTACAACATGTTAATCAACACTACTCTAGTAGGCATAGCTTAGATTTGTGCTAGAATTGTTTCTTAACTCAATGCCATTAGAGCTAGCTTACCCTTTACACTCGATTGGTGGCAGTATTGTTTTTTTTTCTCACCTCAATGCTATCAACCTATCACAACTAGCTCACCCTAGATTAGCACCACTAGGGTGGGGTTTCCAATATCAACACAATCTAATTGGCTCGCTATAGAATGACATTATTCTAGTAGGCTATCTTCAGCTTGGTGCTACAATGGATAGTGATGTGCCATCTCACAACATCACCTTTTAGTACCACCCTTCCAATAAGTGGGTACCCAATTGGTTTGGCTCACCTAGAGTTGGCACATGGCCAAAGGTCTTTTCATCGGTGACGAGCCAAAAATTTGCACATTTCCAGCACACACGGTATTCTCTCTTCCCATTTCTTAATTTTCTTTTTCATCATCTTCCTATCTGTTTTACCCAAAATATATCGTTTAGTATGTAATGTCCCCATTTTTAGCACTGCACTTCTTAGTGATTGATGGCCTATCCGCAGGGTGCTGTCGGCTAGTCAGAGGCAAAATTAGGGTTTCCGACTATTTGGTGGGTTCTATTGAAGATTCAGGGTTTTGCTTGGAGTTTGGCTGTTTGGATCCTAGATTCTTTCTGGGTTTTCAGAAAGCTTCGCAATGGTGTCGCATGCAGTTTGATCCGAGCGACTTTCTGAAATTACTATTTTTAGTAAATTCTATTTTTGGCAACAGTCCAGTTGGCTTCAGTTTAGCAGGCTTTCCTCTTTGAGCAGTTCAGTTGGTATTGTTGATTTTTGGCCTTTTGATGCATTTTTGGAGAGATAAGTTATTTTGATTTAAATAATGTTATATTTTCACATTAACCCCTTGGCCTAGCAATATAACTTGAAGTTGTTTTAAAAAGGGGGGCTTCATGGGTGAATGCCTCATCAGGAGGTTATTTTAATATTTTCTAAAGGCTCAAATTATGCTTGGAGAAATGGGACGCCAACTTTTGAGGAGAAGATAATTTTAATTTAATAAAAAAAGTCAAATATTGCCTTGATGAAGGGGACGCCATTCCTAGAGGGAAATAAGGTTATTTCAAATTTGAAAATTAGGGCGCCACTTCTAGAAGCTTTTGGGGATTCCTTGCTGAGTCTATAGAGACCTCTTCTCTTCATTTTGTTATCTTCTGACTTGAATATTGTTATGCTGCCGAAATGGTGCTGGGACTGCTTCGAGGAATGAATGCCTCCTAGCTTGGTTCATCTTCTTGCTTGAAAGATAGCAACTAGTTGAGAGATAGTTTGTAATAAGTTTGTCTTGCATTTTCAGTTGAGTATCTTGCATTTTGGATTTCTAGTTTGCATTTTTTGTCTCATTTTGGAGTTGCTGAATATCATAGCTGATTGTAAGAATTGCTCATGTCTCATGAAATAAAAATATTATTGTTTTGGGCATTGCATAAATCCTTTTCTCTATGTGGGGCGACCATTCTTGCAAAGTTGTAGATTTTTTAATGCTGATTTGGATTTTAAAAGCAAAATCGCCTCTCTCTCTTGGCCGTACCATTTTGGTCTGCCTAGCAAATGTTTAGAAAAAAAAAAAAACTTCAATTTGTTAGCTGTTTCTTTGTCTAGTCTTCATTGCCATCATTATAGGTTTCGTTTGCATCAAGTCTCATGTCATTCCGGCAAGTATTGAATGAGTTGTGAGTATTTTGGTGAATTCTAGGGTTGCTGATTGCTTCATTTCAGTTGCTAGTCTGTTATATCAGTCATAGATAAATGCAGATTTGTGAGGAGTTTGAGTCCAGAGAGGTTTGTCAAGCATTGAGGAAGTCTTACAAATTATTGCAGCATTGAAGAACTTGGATTACTAGGCTTTGGCAAGCATTCTAATATATTGTAAGCTGATTAGTAGTTCTATCAACAATTCTCCTTTCTATCTTTCTCTTACTTTATTGTACTTCCCACTGAATAAGCGGAAGAGGCTGGCTTGCCACCTATTTACATTCTGAGTTGCATTGTAATTCCTTGGTATCTCCGCCTTATGGTATCTCCATTTCCACCTTGGGATGGAAAGCACATTCTAGGCGTTGAGTTACTTTTAGCATTATCATTTGATTTGTAATTTCCTTTCCTAGTATCTCTGCCTTATGGTAGCTTCATTCCCATTCCCACCTTGGATTGGAAAGCATATTCTAGGCGTTGAGCTTACTATCAGCACTGTACTTCTTTCCAGGTGATACTGACGACCCTCTTGCCATATGACAATATCATTCTCATCTCAAGATTGAGTGCACATTCTTGGCAAATAGTTACTTGCAAACTGCTGGTTTGGGTTTGTGTTAACCTTAACGGGTGCTTCTTGGTTGATGTGTTTTTGAAAAAATTGAAAAAATTGGTCTAGTTCTTTACAGTGGTATCAGAGCCAAGATCCTGCCATCCTGTGAAAAAAAGACAGAGTTAGTTGACAGTTGAGTGACAGAGAAATCAAATTGTTCACCTAAGTTCAGTTTAGCTTTCTAAAGTTTCAAAGATGTTACGTTTTCTAAGGTCCAGGGATTGTGAGAAGTCAGATTCAACTATGGTATCAGAGGAAGGAAAGGTTAGTGATGCCGTAAGAGATTTCATTGTATATGCCAAACAGTATAAAAGACAATGTGAACATGAGGCTGCCAAACTCCGTGAGCAATATCAAAACATGCTAGATGATTATAAGTACAATGTTTCATTTGATGCCCATCTGAATTGTGTGGCGTTTCTGAAGCCCAAAAAGTCGGAGATGGTGGACCACATTAGGAAAATGTTAAAAAGGGAAGCATAACAAGCCTGGGTTGAAAAATCAAAAAAGGAAGAAGGTGAAGTGCCTGTTTGTGAATTGCAGCCCACAAATATGCAAGTTGAAGAGAAAAATCAGTCATCTAGCAGTGAAGATGGCACAAGCAAGGTGAACCCATCACATCAAAATGAACGTGAGCTTGATGAAAATACCTTGAAAAATGAGTAGTTAAGGGTAGAGCCCCATAATACTCCCCTTGACTTGCATGTAATAGGAAGTGATGAAGATCAACTCGGTGAAAAGAACATAACAACAGTCTTGAGTCCTAATAAGGATTCAACCTATGAAGGTCTTGAAGCTAAGGGCTTCACAAAAGATTTTAGTAGTACTGTTGTATGGGATGCGTTTGCTGAAGAAGAGCAAGTAGAAGGAAATACTGATGGTGCCTTTGAATCAGCCTATGACCATTGCTAAAGTGATAATGTTGGTAATGATTCCCACATGATTGTACCACCTTGTGTTGAAGATTTGGAGTTTTCACAAGAAGAAATTATGACAAGTGATCAAGGAGAACTTTTTGGTATGCATATGATTACTAAAAAGGAGATCAGAAATATACCTATAGATGGTGGTTACATTGAAGGAAAAAAGGACGAAGTTTTCAAAACGACTAATAGTGAAGATTCTTTGCTTCACTATGACGTTGGTGACATGGGTGAACGTGGGTTTGATCATCAAACTAAGCCCTTGGTGAGAAGGATTTATGAAAAAAATAGTCCAAGTGAGTTACATGGTGACCTATTCAAAGACTCAACACTCTCAGAGAAGCATGATGAGTACTTTCCTTTTGATCAAAACAATCAGCCTTTTACCATTTGGGATCCGGGTTGGGTGGCACCAAGGTATGATAAAAAACCTTTGTGGGATGAATTTCCCTTTGATCCTGATGAAGACCAAAATTTTGTTTGCATTACAAGTTATGAGGAGGTCACAGAAGGAAAATTTGTTTTTGATGAAAAAGCTTGCTCTGAAAAGCTCCATGGTGACCCCTTCGAGTTAGTTGCAGCCACCAAGGAAGATGTTGTTACCTTCGAAACTTTCAGAACAACATTCAATGATTCTTTGTCTGAGTTAGGGGCTGTCATAGCCTTTGATCAAGAAGATGGTGAGGTGGATGAAGAGCTAGAAGACCTTATGGCTCTTGAAGAAGAAAGGTTTAAAGTGGTTTTAGAACACAAAGCTGATTTACCAATTCAAGAAGCTGATTGCCAACTTGGGGTTGAAGACTTTGTGAAGTATGATGCTTTTTATGACAATGAGCATTCTCCGCTAGTCAATGGTGACGTTCATGAATGTGGGAGCAGCAATGAGGGAAGCAAAGACAAGGGACAAGCTTCTGATTTTCAGTTGCAGCCTATCAGCAGTGCATCATCTTTGAATTCTCATGATTGGGACAGAAAATTCAAGGTGTCCGTTGACAAGGAAATGCAAGCTCTATCCCTGTTTGATCACACACATAGCTTGGTTGAAGAGTTGTACTGGAAGGCTCAATTTGAAGAGAGACTAAGAGGAGTGAAAGATGAAGTTGCTCTTCCCAATCTGCAACTTATCAGAAACTCTTTGGTAATCTTGAAGTCCGAGTACATGCACTTGGTTGAAGATCGTGATTATGCCATTGAAGTTGCAAAGAAGACCATTTGTGCTTCTCAAGATAGAGAGAGGAAGTTTGATGAACTTTCTTTGGAGCTTGAATCAACAAGAGCTACGCTAGAAGAAACTCAAATGGCATTAATGGAGGAAGAAAATCAGTTTGCTGATTTCAAACTTTTCAAGGAGCAAGAGGGTGCACACAGAGCTGAAGAAATCAAGCAAGTGATTGGAGAGCTTGATAGTCTTCAAGAGGAGTTTGATCTTGGAAGTGTCTCAAGAAAGTCGGAAGTTGCATGTGCAGATTTGGAGCATCAAGATGAAAGAAGAGAATTTCAAGTTTTTAACAATCCTCTCTTTGAAGTGGGTGTTGAGGAAACTTATAATAATCCTCTTTTTGTGATGGAAGATGAAACATCAATTGATAGTAGCACGAAATGGGATCCTGATGAAGTTTCCCAACACAAGATGAAATGTAATTTGCAACTTATTGAAGATTTGCAAGGCGAACATGAGGGAGATTCGCTACTTGCAATTGGCAATCTTCCACAAAGAACGTTTGAACAAGAATGCTTAAGAGGGATTGAGGATGTAATCTCCACTTGGGAATTGTTGAATCAAGATGTTATTAGCATCCTTGACATCAAGATGTTGTCCAAACATAGTTTGGTAGCTGTTCATAGGTCCATTATAGCAACAAGGAGTGAAGAAATCAGACTTGTTACTCATGATGTCGGGGAGAAAGGGGGTCCAAAACATGGTGTTTACATGCTTGACAATCCATCCCTTTGGTTGAATGATGCTTTGGCACTTACTAGTATATTTTGGGAGTTGGATTTGAGATTATCTAATATTTCATGCTCCAATGTTGTTGAAGCTTTCATGGATTGGTTTCAGAAGTTCATCAGAGGGAATGCCAATTTTACAAGTGTACACTTGATTTTGAACAGCACTCAGAGATGTGCTATTTTTCATTTCTGGAGTGTTGGAGATTATTTTCAATTGGGTATCCATGCTTGGGATTCTCAACATGGGTTGATGGAGCTCATTACTTGTGGAAATGACTTTCAGAGGGATAAGGATCAAATTTCCATTTTGGTTGGTATTGTTCCCCTCTTTTCTAGCCACTTGATGGTTCCGTTTGTTCATCAACAAATGGATTGGAGAGAAATTTTGAGTATGGTTGGAAAGATGAACAGTTGGTTGCTCTTGGTGTTGATCCTTGGCCAAGACAAGGGAAGATTTGGGACATGAGCTTGCTGGTTGGAGGCAGACCAGCCACGCTACTTGTGGAGTTACTCTCGTTTGGGAGAGTTTTCCCATCACTACTTGTCAAAGAGGTGGTAATTTTCAGTTGGAGATTGTTCTAGTGTGTTTTCCTGCCATTTTTGAGGCGTTATCTTGCAACTCAATGTTCATCTCATACACTCACTCTTGGAAATTTCATTGGTGTTGCTGTTTTTCCTTGTGTGAAGTACTAAAATCATATTACATTTCGTTGACTTCAGCCTTGAACAGCAGAGATTATTTGTTCCTTCACACCTATCCTATTCTCGGAGTTCATCTTACGGAGGTTTGTGATGTTAACTTTGGTAGTTTTCTCTCATTGTTGGTTCAAGACAGCGAACTACCACTTGCTTTGATTCATCATTCTGAGACTCATGAGGTTGGAACTATGAGAGTTTTCTGTAGTTTTCATGGTGGTATTAGTATAATTCAGATGAGGCATAGTAGCTCCATGTGGAGACATGAGTATGAATTTGTTGAGCTCTTGCAAAGGATTACTTTCCTCCTTGCAAGAAGATTCGAAGATGTCACATTTGTAGTCATGACTCCGTTTCTTATCGTATGGAGGTATGCTGAGGAGTTTGATTTTGAGTTGAGTAGCCTATCTTTCTTCTTTCCTAGAATTGTGGTTGACAGTGGTATGGTTGTTACTGTTGACTCTGGGCATCCTAGACATGAGACGTTGCATGATATTGATCTTAGTCCTTTAAGATCTTTCAGTTTGAGTATCATGGATGGTAACACTTTGGGGTTACAAGGAAGGTTAGTGCAACATTGGCATGATATTTTCACTGATGTGATCAGAGTGGTGCAACATCGGCATGATGGGTCTTTCCTGAGACGGACTTGGGAACTAGGGATCATACTTGTTTTGGTATGGATCAGTCTTAATTTTTCTGGAGTTGTGGTGGTATTGCTTTAGGACAAACAATTTTGGGAAGGGCGGACTGAAATGTCCCCATTTTTAGCATTGCGCTTCTCAGTGATTGATGGCCTATCCCCGGGGTGCTGTCAGCTATTCAGAGGCAAAATTAGGGTTTCCGACTGTTTGGTGGGTTCTCTTGAAGATTCAAGATTTTGCTTGTTGGAGTTTGGCTGTTTGGATCCTGGATTCTTTCTGGGTTTTCAGAAAGCTTCGCAATGGTGTCGCATGCAGTTTGATCCAAGCGACTTTCCAAATTTACTATTTTTAGTAAATTCTATTTTTGGCAATAGTCCAGTTGGCTTCAGTTCAGCAGGCTTTCCTCTTCGAGCAGTTCAGTTGGTATTGTTGATTTTTGGCCTTTTGATGCATTTTTGGAGAGATAAGTTATTTTGATTTAAATAATGTTATATTTTCACATTAAACCCTTGGCCTAGCAATATAACTTGAAGTTGTTTTAAAAAGGGGGACTTCATGGGTGAATGCCTCATGAGGAGGTTATTTTAATATTTTCTAAAGGCCAAAATTATGCTTGGAGAAATGGGACGCCAACTTTTGAGGAGAAGATAATTTTAATTTAATAAAAAAAGTCAAATATTGCCTTGATGAAGGGGACGCCATTCCTAGAGGGAAATAAGGTTATTTCAAATTTGAAAATTAGGGCGCCACTTCTAGAAGCTTTTGGGGATTCCTTGCCGAGTCTATAAAAGGAGACCTCTTTTCTTCATTTTGTTATCTTTTGACTAGAATATTGTTATGCTGCTGAAATGGTGCTGGGACTGCTTCGAGGAATGAATGCCTCCTAGCTTGGCTCATCTTCTTGCTTCAAATATAGCAACTAGTTGAGAGATAGTTTGTAATAGGTTTGTCTTGCATTTTCAGTTGAGTATTTTGCATTTTGGAGTTTGAGTTTGCATTTTCTGTCTCATTTTGGATTTGCTGAATATCATAGCTGATTGTAAGAATTGCTCATATCTCATGAAATAAAAATATTATTGTTCTGGGTATTGCATAAATCCTTTTCTCTATGTGGGGTGACCATTCTTGCAAAGTTGTAGATTTTTTAATGCTGATTTGGATTTTTAAAAGCAAAATCGCCTCTCTCTTGGTCGTACCATTTTGGTCTGCCTGGGAAATGTTTAGAAAAAAAAAATAACTTCAATTTCTTAGCTGTTTCTTTTCTAGTCTTCATTGCCATCATTATAGGTTTCGATTGCATCAAGTCTCATGTCATTTCGGCAAGTATTGAGTGAGTTGTGAGTATTTTGGTGAATTCTAGGGTTGCTGATTGCTTCATTTCAGTTGCTAGTCTGTTATATTAGTCATAGATAAATGCAGATTTGTGAGGAGTTTGAGTTTAGAGAGGTTTGTCAAGCATTGAGGAAGTCTTACAAATTATTGCAGCATTGAAGAACTTGGATTACTAGGCTTTGGCAAGCATTCTAACATATTGTAAGCTGATTAGTAGCACTATCAGCAATTCTCCTTTCTATCTTTCTCTTACTTTATTGTACTTCCCGCTGAATAAGCGGAAGAGGCTGGCTTGCCGCCTATTTACATTCTGAGTTGCATTGTAATTCCTTGGTATCTCCGCCTTTCCACCATGGGATGGAAAGCACATTCTAGGCGTTGAGTTACTTTTAGCATTATCATTTGATTTGTAATTTCCTTTCCTAGTATCTCCACCTTATGGTAGCTCCATTCCCACCTTGGGTTGGAAAGCACATTCTAGGCGTTGAGCTTATTATCAGCACTGTACTTCTTTCCAGTTGATACTGACGACCCTCTTGCCATATGACAACATCATTCTCATCTCGAGATTGAGTGCGCATTCTTGGCAAAGAGTTACTTGCAAACTGTTGGTTTGGGTTTGTGTTAACCTTAACGGGTGCTTCTTGGTTGATGTGTTCTTGAAAAAATTTAAAAAATTGGTCTGGTTGTTTAGATAGTACCAAAGATTCAATTGTATAGAGATAAGTTAGGATTGATTAAGTTTTGGAAGAAAAAGAATCAAAATAGAAATTGCTGAATTTCGGTTTGATCATGTGATTGATTGTTTGATTGTGCCTTTTTTCAAATTTTTTGTAGTTTTTGCAAGGAGTCTCCTGTTAACTACTTAGAACATAGTACATGATTGCTACAGCTTTGTAATGTCCCCGTTTTCCATCCTACCTCACAAGCATTAATTAATTTAATTATTCAATGTTGCTTGGCAAAAAGTGCAATTATAAAGTTAATATTAAATGATTAATTAAATGGACTTATAAAGTGATGTTGGGGAATATTTTAGAGATAATTTAGTAAAGTCACTTTATAATAAATTACTAATTGATTTTGGCAGGAAACTAAAAAGTATTATAAAAAGGACATAAGTGCTCATTTCTCAGAATGCGAAGATTATTATTATTTGTTTGTTTTTCAGGTGGAGTTCTTTGGAATTTGAAACCCTTGGTGGTATTCCTACGGGTATTTGGTTTTGGTGGTGAAAGATTCCACCCTAGCTGGATTGAGGCAGATTCATCTAGGATTCGCACTTGCACAATATTGACAAATTTGTGGGTCTCCTGCGGAGACAAATTTGGAGACTAATGATTATTTCCTGCTCAGTTTGGTGTCGAAGGTATCTCTATGTTGGGCTATTTATATTGAACTCATCATACTGCTGGTCGACTATCTTTGAAGTATTTATATTGCTATTGAATATACTGAGTTCATATGGTCTGATCGTGGGATTTGAAGACTTATTAATGCTTGTGTGGAGCTGGGTCTAGGGTATCATCAATTGATGAAGGATTGTTGGGTCGTGGGTTGGTTTCCAACTCCTACTGCTAACGCCACCTTGGAAAGAGACAACAAAGGGAGCCGTGGTCTCATACACTGCTGCGTAGGGGTTTTGACTGTGTAAAAGGGGTGATTCAAGTCTCTACTGCATTGTGGGTGCTTTGAGGGAGATACAGTTTCATTTTATGCCACCTCCCTCTCATACTTCTGCCGTAAACTGCCATTGAAGGAGGTCGTAGGGGCTGCTGGTGTGCATTCTGAGAATTATCTGCTGCAATAATCATATCGCCTATTCCCTCAAAGTAATCATTTCTCAGTCATGGCTTTGCAAACTGAATTCATGGGATACTGAGGATGTAATTCTGCCTGTAAAGGAGTCGCCAGAGGTTGTATGGCCTGAATGTGAGCTTTGTACAGTGCTGCACTCACTCCACAAGGTGCTGCGAGTACCTTACAAGACCCAGGCATGATTATTTTCACAGTATATTATTGGAGAAGTTGTAAGGACTGTGGCTGGGAGTGTGCTGATGGTTGGACGTGGGTTCATGTATTAGAATATTGCTCTTCCAGTTGCCATTCTGCTGAATACTTCATGCTGGACGTGAGTCCTCAAAAAGAAAGCCTCCTCATTGGTGTAACCTGCAATCTGGTATTTATGTCATTGATTGTCATTGCTTTCCTGTAGTCGTTTGCTGTCATTAATATTCTTGCTCAGGAAGCATTTGTAAAGAGATTCATAACTGTGCAAAGATTAGTTTGTAATCTGCATTTATGCATACATAAACTGCTGTCATTTATTTACTCAGAACAGTTGAGGTTCCTATGCTCCATGCCATTGTATTGAATATTCTTCTTTAATGCTATGAACAATGTATCCATTGGCTGCTGTTATTACATCTTAATTGCAAGTCTGAAACTCTTTGAACACTCAGTCAACTAGCATGCAATCTATTTGACAAAATGACAATATGTCAAATTAATATATCGTAAAAATATTGCCCTGTCTCAGTGTGGATATTACAGCTTTGCACAAGGATTCCATGATGATTTTGATGATAAGAGAGCATGAAGGAAATAGGGATTCTGCAAATAAGTATAAGATTTTGCTATAGGATAAGATATAGTCTTCCATCAGTTGTTGCAAAATGTCTTCCTTTAGCAACTATGAAACATCATATGCCAGCAATTATGAAACGTTTTCTGGTAGTAGTGCAGAATGTCTTCCATTAGTAGTTGCAAAATGTTGTTTGTTAGTAGCCGTGAAACATCTTTTGTAATAGGTGAGTGAAAGGCATGTTAGGGTAATATTACTATAATAGTCATTGAGTAGTTTTACATAGTCCTAAGTGCTTTATGTACTTTTTATAATAAAGTCAAGTTGATGAAGTAAGAATTTATCTTAAGGTACACTTAAAGTTATTTTAGGGTCTAGTTTTTAATTTTACGATTTTGTATTCCTATAAAGAGATGCTTTCTCTCTTTATTTTATTATCAATCAAGTGTTTCTGTTTAGAAATTCTGGTTTCCTTGTGTGTTCAGTTTTCATAGTATGGTATTAGAGCTACATTGAGGGGAAGTCAAATATGAAGCAGGTGAAGGCCTAGGGATTGCATTGATTAGTGACAATTGAGGAACTACTTCTCGATACACACCAACCAAGAAACTGAAAAAGTTTTTTGATCTAGGAAAGCTATGTTTTTTAGGGTTTTGTTGCCTCGTGTGAAATAAGGAGGCAAAATATATGTATGTATGTATGTATGTATGTATGTATGTATGTATAAGTATATACTTATGTATGTATGAATGTATATATATATGTATGTATATAACTATGTATGTAAGTATGTATGTATATACATATATGCTAAGTTATTGGTTCAGGTACCGGTGTAGATACAAGTATGGGTACTATGGTACACCAATTTTTTTCCTTGGGTATGGGTACGAGAATATATATATATATATATATATATATGTAGTGTAGTGTCGTAAAATTGCACCTTGTGGTAGTCTCACCTACATTTTTGCGTCCACTTTAGTGTTCACTCCCTTAGTATTTGTGTAGGCTCATTTTAGCTCTTGCATCAACCGTTTTCCCTCAGGATGCTCAAGACCCTTTTTTAGCAGCAGTCTTCTTATATCAGCTTTGCATCAAACTTTGTGTTTGCCTTGCCTCCACCGTTTTTGAGTGAGACTTGTTTGGACACTAGCATGCCACACAAATGTCTACACCGCACTAGCGTCGTGCGACATTTCTACATTCAAACGGCCATTTCTAAGTGTCTTGCCACTGGTCACCTACCTTTGTCGGTGGTAACAGCTTGGGACGCCTTGTAACGACTCGAGAACCTTCTTTTTCCTCCTATTCTCTCTTTGAAGTCTATCCTTTCACTTTATTTGATCTCTCTTGGCTTCACTCTTGAATTCTCTAGCTTCTTCTTGGTCTCTCTTGGACATTCTTGAAATATCCCGAACCAGTTTTTTTCAAATTTTGCCAAGTACACAACAATGCAGAAAGCACCCGTTAGGGTTAGTTCAATCAAACCAGTAGTTACAACTAACTCGTTGCCAAGAATGTGCACTCAATCTCAACAAGAGAGAGGCTGTCATATGGCTAGAGGATCATCAGTACATTAATTCAAACTGCAACTAGAATGTAACTCTAACCAAGAATGTGTCCATGGTGGACGATCATATGGTCAGAGGATCCCTATCACTAATATTGCTGAAAGTAACTCAACACCAAGTATGTGCTACTCAATTCGGGATGGAAAAGAGGCGACCATATGGTGGAGATATTAAACTATAATGCAACACAAGTAAATAGGCGGCAAGCCAGCCTCTTCCACTTATTCAGTGGACAATACAAAGTATGAAATTAGCAAGAATAAGAAAGATGCTGACAGTACCACTGTTCAACTTACAATATATTGAAGAATGTCAGCCAAGAGCACAAGATTAGAGCTGCAAAGTGCTGCAACAAGATAGAAGATTCTCCCTTGCTTAACAACTGCTCCAAGACCAAAATATCCACTCAAAGACCAATCTCAATGTTCTGATTTGTGACAGACCTGCTCCAGAAGGGCTAAAACAACAACACAAAAATTCATTAAACCACTCACTACTCCCTCAATACTCCACCAAATGACCCCAAACCAAATGCAAAGGACTCCTAGAACAAGGGCGACCAAGTTGCAAGCAAGAAACTATACCCAAACCCCCACCATTATTTTAATACGCATCCCAATACACTCCAACAGGGCTTGCCTGGCAAATAGGGGCGATTTTCTTTATAAATTCAAGCTCTCAATATTAAAATCTGCAAATTGGCACAAAGGGGCGCCCAACCTAAAGAAGATGAAATGTGCATTACCCAGAACGAAGATATTTTTATTTTTCAATATATGAGTGAAAACTACAAATCAGCTATGATATCAACAACTCCAGAAAATGATATGAAATGCAAATAATTGAACTACAAAGCATTAACTCAAACAACAATGCAACCTCACTACAAAATCCACTCAATAACTAGCAAACCTCTCCACTAGGTGCTATCTCTCAAGCACGAAGTTGAGCCAAGGCTAGGAGGCATTCATTCCTCGAAGCAGTCCAGCAACCATTTCGGCAGCATAACAATACTCAAGATATCAGATGATGAAATGAAGACCCAAGGCTCCCTTTTATAATTTCCAGAGACACTTCCAGATGCTTCTAGAAGGTGTGCCCACTCCACAAGATGCTTTAGGGTTTTGACTTGACCAAGCCTTCCTTCAAAATGGCGTACCTTTTCCCTTGATTGATTTAAATCACTTAAAATCTGACTTTCATAAAGGTTGGTGTCCCTTTTTACCACTTTATTTTTCAACCTTTGGAATATTAAAATCCACCCCCAAATGAGGCGCCACCCATCAAGGTCCCCCTTTTTAAAACAACATAAAGTTGTTTCACTAGGCCAAGGGGTCATAACATTAAAATATAACATTATTTTAATTAAAATACTTATCTCTCCAGAAGAAGCATCAAAAGGCAAAAACAACCATACCAATTGAACAGACTGCAAAAGGAGGCCAACAGAACTGAAGCCAACAGGACCATTGCCAGAAATAGAATTTACTAAAAATAGTAAATTTGGAAAATTGCTCAGATCAAAATGCATATGATACCATTGCGAAGCTTTCTGAAAACCCAGAAAGAATCCGCAATCCAAAATCCCAAACTCTAGGATGTAGCTGTTATAACTTACTAAAAATAGTAAGTTCAGAAAGGTTGCCTGGCGCAGTTGCAAGTTATACCTCTGCGAAGCTCTCTGAAAACCCAGAAGGAATCCAGAATCCAAACACCCAAACTCCAACAAGCAAAACCCTGAATCTTCAAGAGAACCCATCAAACAGCCGGAAACCCTAATTCTGCCACTGACTAGCTGACAGCACATTGGAAAAAGGCTACCAATCATTGAAAAGTGAAGAGCTAAAAACGGGGACATTACAATTCTCTTCTCTTTCTCTTGCTCTTTTGCTTGTACAACTCTCTACAGCTTGCTGCAATGCTCTTGAGCTCTTACAACACTCTCTACACCTCTCTTGGCTCTCACAACTATCTCTTTCACTCTTTCTCTCTTTGGCTTCCTCAAGCCTTGTAGGTATATCTACTTGTCTGACGTCTTTGAGCATCTTGAGATTTATCACATCCCTTGCCAATGCATATGTCTATCTCATCTATTTATCTATTTCACTATTTATTATTTTCTCTATTTATCTATTTGGCTGTTTGTGGAGTTGGAAACACCGAAACAGGGGTTTGACTGAGGCAAGCCCCTAAACAGCCCCAACATTTTCTGTTGGTCTTATGTGTGCAGGTATTGAAGACATTTATTTGTTGTAGGCTTCATTGCTTGGTTGGTTGTGAGTGCTTTCTTTCTCCTCTTTAGTTTTATTATCTACATTCCATTTAGTCTATATTTCGCTTAGTTTACTGTATTTTAGTTTTGTTATACTCTATTATTTTCCTTGCATTCTTGATAGTTCCTAGCAATCAAAGTAGTAGTAGTTACTTTGTTGTTTTCTGTGACTATCAGTTTTTGGTTTGTATGAGACACTAGTGTGCCATTGAGACACTAGCATGCCGCGTTGTCGTCTATGTGTTGTGTTGCTGTCCTTGGTCGAGAGCTCACCAGTTTGTCCAGAAGACCTCTGTGATCTACGCTTTCTAATTTTAGAACTCTTGCCTTTTTATCTTGTCACTTGAGCTTAGTTCTTTGAGGTAGTTGAGGACCATTTGCTCTTTGAAGACTCTTGCTTGTCTCAAGACTCGAGGGTAGCAAATCTACTCCTCTACAATACACACACACACATATATGTGTGTGTGTGTGTATTCATAATCTATACATTATAATTTTGATTTTTTAAAATAGTAAATTTAAATAATTAAATTTGTTAATTTTTATACGTAAGAAATTTAAATTATTAATAATAAAATAATATTATAATAAATTTAGAATATTAATAAGTTTAAATTTTATTTAAATTTGCTAATATTAAAATAAAACGATAGTATAATTCTTAAATTCTAATTAAATATTTGAGTTTATTAAATTTTATATATTAATAATTTAAATTTTAAATTATATATTTTAAAATATTAAATTTTTTATTTATTAAATGTTTTTTGAAAATTTATAAAAAAATTAAACAATAAAATAAAATAATATTAAATTTAAATGCTTTGCTCCTTCCGTGTTTGTCACACTCCAGTCCTCACTTCTCTTCTAGTCCGTCCGCTGCATCCAACATCTCTCCTAGATCGATAGCCAAAAGCATCAGAGTTTATTGTTTAGAAGGGTTTAAGGAAACTAGGTGATAGGGAGTGGAATAGTCATGGTTTTGTCTAGTAGTATTCCCCCTTGTTTGGGAGTCACCATCCCACGGGTACCCATCTCAGTAGCTTGATTTGAACCCATGGGCTTAAATCCACTTGATTGGAGGTGGGACAGCTAAAGTCGGAACTTTCCTTAACAGGACTCGGTCGAAAGGTATTGATTTCTCGATAGTTGGGAGACTCTATGAACGGGTAGTCAACTGGCACTCGAGAAATTAATTTAAATATTTTTAAATTTAAATTTTTAAAACCTATCAAAAACTTAATAAAAAATTGTTGTTGAGTTTCTCAGAACCCTACCTATACCCGTGAGCGGACCAATAATGAACCTGTACTTGTACCAGACCCACACGGGTACAGGGGGCAAACCTGGTGAACTTGATAACTTAGCATACATACATACATATCTATTAAAACTTTGTTTCAGAAGTGGATAGATTGAAAATTTCTTTTAAAAATGCCTAGTTTGTTTAACATTATGTTGGTAGGTAACCAATTTTTGTTTTTTGGAAGAACTATAATACTTGGAAAAAAAGGAATATGGTCATTTTTGAGTATAGTTGCTTGGATCAACTTGTCCTGGGGAAAGAACCTTGCACTCTAATAATAGGAAGAGATTGAGACAAGTTTGATGAGTGGAATAGAGAAGTGATGATGATCAAGCTCTTTGTGATTGATGAAATGCTACTAGAACTGAATATTGGAATTAGTGTTGCAAAGATTTGGCAAAGATTAAAGGGTTTGCATGAAACTTTTGATAAAGGTAGAGTATTCTTCCTTAATAATTTGCCATTCTCAATAAAAATAAACAAAAGTGATTTTTTGCGAGATCATTTTTTAAAGATTAAAGATTTAAGAGAATAATTGAAAGCCACTGGGTGAACAATGGAAGAAATATCTATAAAGAGTTTATCTATTGCCTTTGAGCATTTTATTGGAACCCTTCATACACTACTAGTAGTGTTAGCTTAAAATTTGATGATTTGAGCACCAAGTTTTGTAACAAGACGTGGAAAAAACAGTTTGGTAGTAGTACTGGGAATGAGGGTTCAAAGATGGCTTTGGCAGCTAGCCAACTTCAAGGGCAAGGGGAACAAGTTTGATGGCAGAAACAAAGAAGGCAACAATAGAATAGATGACACAAGCAATCAAAAGTCCTTTAAATGTAACTATTGTAGAAAGCTAGGCCATAAGAAGTAGTTTAGCAGGAAATGGTTGGCAGCTCAGAAAAATAACCAAGGGCATAAGAAGTAGGCCGCTATTGCAAAAAATTAAGATGAGGAGGATCTATTTGTTTTTATGGCTAGGGATAATGCAGGAAATCCTAAAAATATGCTTGGTATATTGATTTTGGTGCATCTTTTCATTTTACTAATAGGAAAGATTGGTTCAATAATTATGTTGCTATTGAATCTATTTATGATTTTATGGTTTTGGTGGACGGGAGGAATTCAAATTAGAAGGAAAAAACCCGCTAATATAATTGTGCTAGGTAAAAGCTAGTCTCATTAATGTCTATTAAATTCTTGGTTTGGAGAAAAATAGACTTTTAATTAGGGAGATTATGATAAACAACCACCCCCACTTGCACATGACTTTCAACAGTCACAAGTGTTATATGGTTGATAAGAACAACAAGAAACAATTGCTCTTGGTATTGAAGATCGTGGACATTTTAAATTGATTTATGGCCAAGAGTGGTCAAGATTCTAGTTCATTTTGGCATCAAAGCTATGTGAATTACATTTGCATTGTCTTTCTTATCTGACCAAAGAAGTTTGGTGGATAGCCTTCCAAAAATTCAAAATCAATACGGACTTTGTGGCACATGTTAGATCAAAAAACAACTCAAGAATCCATTTGACAAAGGACATGTATGGTGAGTTAGAAAGGTTCTTCATTTGATTCATGCTAATGTTTGTGGGCCTATGAAGACGACATTAGCTTCAGGTGCAAGGTATCTTTTGTTGTTTGTAGATAATTGTTTTAGAAAAACGTAGGTATGTTTTCTAAAGCTAAAGTTAGATGTGTTTGAAGAGTTCCAAAAGTTCAAGGCCATGGTTGAAAATAAATTTCTGAAGAGCATAAAGTTTCTCAAATTGGGAGAAGAATTTTTCTTTAAGGATTTTCTTTATTTTTGCACTTGGGAGACCATCCGAAGGAAATACGCCACATCTTCTGGAGGAAATTTCAAACCCTAGTGACTAATTTCCTAATGTTAGAGAACATTAAAACAATCACACAATAATTCAAAACTTCAGATGCAAAAGCATAAATAGATAATTACAACTTCAAATTAGTCTTTCATTCCTTTGAAAAACTTGCAAGGCAATCTCCACAATTGATGTTAATCACAACTGCATTGAAACTCACTGTATTCATTATGTTACAATCTTTCTATTTTTCTCCTATGTTTATACTAATATCTAATCTTCTAAAACTAACTTTACTTACAAAAAAAAAACATCCTTATCACTTATAAGGATGAGATGGAAGATAAGTTTAAATGTTCATCCACACTTCATTTAGACCTTTTAGCTAAATAAAAAACTCACTTCAATCCTCAAAAGTGAAATATAAAATAGAATACTTGAATGACTTGAACTCTTCCCTGCACGTTCACACTGAACTTATGCAAAAGTTCCTATATGAGCTAAAAACTCAGCACTCCCTCTTAGCAAGGAAGGAATTTTGCACCAATCTATCAGCTACCTGTTGATCTAATGCTTCCTGAAAATTGAAAGGCTCTATGATGCTGCTAATTAATGCTACGTGGTTAGGAAACTTATTTGGGGCCTTGTGTCATGCCCCCACCATGAAGACATGGCTCTCACAAAACAAATGCAGCGATTACCTTAAATAATGAAAGGTGTGATTAGCATATCCAAGAGGGACCAGTGATCACTATTAAATAAGACAGCAATTAAGGAATAACAATAAACAGTGCTTGGGAATAAGACAAAACAACATTTAAGTTTTAAACAAAAAGTCATGTCCCTTGAAAGGAGATCTCTATTCCAAGGGGTGCATCATTTGATTTGGATAGGAAGATATAAAAGGGAGATCATTTCCTTGGGAGAGGGCATGAAGTGGAAATTGGAAAATAAAAAGGAAATTGAGTCAGAAAGGCAGAAATAAATATCGTCTTCAGCACTAATAATATCGTGAGATAAGTTTAAGAATAATATTAGATTACGAATAAATAGATGTATAGATATACCTTGCAGAATTTAAGTGATTGCTAATTGTAAGTAATTTAATTGCGTTTCCTTTTGAGACTATTTAATAGCAAATTCATATAGCTAATTTCTATAAGTAATCAATTTTTGAATTTATTAGAAATGGCTTGCAAATAGGAAGGACAACCAGCCTTTTGAGTTCATGAGAGGTGAAGTACTAGCCTTTCCTTCATCAAGCACACCACCCCGAGATGCAGGCTTGTGGGCCAAGAGGCGTATGAGTGCTCCCAAGCTTGTTGAGGAAGGTGGTCTTCATGCATCTTATCAAGCACACCACCCTGAGATGGATGGATTGGATGAAATATTCCGAGCCAAATTTTTTCGTTTTTCAGTCAACAGATTACAAAGCAGTGCACCCGTTAAGGTTAGAGAAAACCAAAACGTGCGAGAAAGCAACTCTAACCAGAATGGCGCCGATGATGGCGAGCATTGGTCAGAGGGTCTTCTAATCTAAATACGGAAAGGAACTCAACGTCAAGTATGTGCTACCCAATCCAATGCGGAGTGAGGGGCGACCATATGACGGAGTGATTACAGAATTTAATGCTTGAAAGAAAATGCTGAAAGCTGAAAACTCTCAACACCCAGAATGTGCTTTCTAACCCGGAATGGAATAGTAGTGACCATAGGGCGGAGGCCAATTAAATTATAACAACTGCTGAAAGAGGAAGACTATTACAACTGATAAACAAGAACTTAAACGGCTGTCAGTACTACTGCTAGCTTACAATCTTAAAACGAAATCTTGCTTACAATACAAATCAGCATATAGAAAGAATTGTACAATATTCGTGAATTAAGTTACTGAATGTAAAGCATCAATTGAAATGACAATGAATAGATCCAACCTCATTCGCCAGACTTGGTCAAACTTCTCTGAAGTCTTCACAATGCTCTTTTAAGACTTATCACCCGCAGTCCAATAAGAAATTGCAGATTTCTTTTAACTGTCCTGTCAGACCTGCAATTTTAACCTATAACCAGCAGCATAGCAATTCTAGAAAATGCTTGAAACTCCCTCTCTTCTCATTCAAAAGGCTTGATAACAATTGCAAATGATTAATGGAAGGATGGCGCTCAATCCAAGACCAAAAAACAGACTTAGAATGCAACTGACTTTTAGTGCACAAATCCCAAGATACTGAAAAGTACGGCCCCAGCTGAAAAGGGCGATTCACTTTATAAAATCATATTCTTCAATGAAAATTCTACAATTTAGCACACAAGGGCGCCTAAACTAGATGAAGAGAAATAACCAATACCCACAATGATTTGTTTTGTCCTTTTTGATTTATGAATGAAAACAACAAATCTGCTAAAGCTAAAATGCTGAAAACAGAAATCTCTAATACGCCAAATCTGATTCTAAATGGATGAATGCTGATTACAATGCACGAACTCCAAAGTACTCACAAACTAGACTAATAATCATCACTAGTCGTTGTCTTACAAACGAGAAGAGATGCCCAAGCTAGGAGGCCTTCATTTCTCGAAGCAGTTCCAGAGCCAATCCGGCAGCATAACAGTATATTTGTCCAAAGATCCCGAAATGATGCACCAAGACTCCCCTTTATAATTCTTTCGTTGACTTCGCAAAACCCTAAAATCTGCTTTTAGGTCAAAACCCACTCTCCTCAAGAATGGGCGTACTTTTCCTTTAAAGCTCTAGATTTGATATTTTAAATAAATATCATACTTTAATAAATGCGCCCAACATTAGCTTGCTCAGCCTTTAGAAATAATTAAAATATTTCTTAATGAGGCGCCACCCTCAAAAGAACCCTTTTTTAAAACATCATTAAGTCATTAATCTAGGCCCATGGTCAACGTTAAAATATAATATTTAAAACGTGACTTTTTTTAAATTACATGACTTAACTTATCCCTCCGAATGTGCCCTGAAGCCAATACTGAGCAAAACATCTGACCAACTGAAGCAGGAAGTCACCCGAGCTGAACTCATCTGGAAAGCTGCCAAAAATAGAATTTACTAAAAATAGTAAATTCCAAAAAGTGCTCTGATTGCCGAGATGAACATACCATTGCGAAGCCCTCTGAAAACCCAGAAGGAATCCGCCATTGAATCCACCATATCTGAGCAAAGACCTCCTCAAAAATAGGAAACCCTAATTTAACTTCCGACTAGCCTTCGGGTTCCCAAAGAAAGGCCAACGGTCACTGGAAATGTCAGGTTTGAGAAGGGGACATTACATTGGAGATCTTGCCATGCTCATGGGCTGGGAGGTGAATGAGTTCTCCCAGGCTTGATCAAGGAGGATGGTGTGCCTCCACGATGTACTGAGGGATGGAGTGGATCTAAGATCCTACCGTGTTTGTAGGCCGGAAGGCGGATGAGTGCTCCTGGGCTTGAAGATCTCCTCAAGTATGCCACCCTGAGGTGGATGGATGAGGATCCACCCATGCTCTTGCAATACAAGGACAACCATCCTTGAGATTGCAGTTTGTGAACATTTCTAATGAATTCCTAATACGGTTACTATAAGAATATGCCTTGAAATAATTTTTAATGCTATTGATGTATTTTGGTTTATGTGGATTTATGTGTTATCATGAAATCTTAATATTTAATGTTAATGCTTGTAAATTTAGATGTTATCATATATTCTTACTTCTTAGTGATTATTAATATTATTGTAGGACCTAAACTGGGATTATCTTAAATTGTGTATTACATTTGATATTATTTTTGTAAAGTTAGGATTGAAAGTGAATTACCTCCTTAGACTTAAGTTGGAATTGTTATTCTAGGGCAAAAATCAGGAAGATCCCAAGAAGGGACATTACACCTTGCATTTCTTGAATGTGCTCCTAGGTAAAGTTTTAGGACTTGTTGATGTTTTTTTCGTGACCGCACCAACGCAGAATAAAGTCGCCAACGACTACCCTATTCTCTCTTGATCAAAGTATCTAGCACGCTAAGATTGCGAGAAAGTTTGTGCGTTCAACTCTAAGGTTCCTTCATTGCGAATAGTCTCAGTTGGCTTAATGTGATTTGTTGGTATTTAAAGGGGACTTACAGAATTGTTCAACAACAGAGGGAGGGGTTTTCACAATTCGATAGATTTATCAGTGAAGCACAGGTTTCCTATTCTAACCAGAAAGTACTGAATTTAAAGTGGTTGCAGGGTTTAGAGAGTCTAAATCTATTCTAAGTGCGGGATATGGAGCTTAACTTAAGCAAACTTCAACCAAACTTCGCTTTGCCTCACCTCAGTCAACTTCCACAGAGTCGGTGCAATCTTCAGGGGAGATGACTAAAGATGTTCAAACCACCACTTGACATGAAGATACCATCACAACGACACATACCATCATTCAAATTGTGATTGAAGTTAGGCCCACAACGTTTCCAGGTGACCACACAAGGCAAACACACCATCAGTGAGCCTGCTAGTGGTATGGATAAGCGAAGCTTGCTTAGATCAAACACCACATTCCATTATTACTATCTACTTGCATAAAAATGAAATTACGCTACTCTACGCTAGTTGAAGTAGAAGAGATGAAGAAACCTCGCTAACTATCCATAACAAAGACGGATTTCACCATCAATGAAAAGATCTTTTATTATGAAAGTTTTACACAACAATCTCTTGCAAAAGTTTTCAAAGGAAAACTTTCCTTCTTCAAGTACACTATCAATCTATACTAAGCTACTTCTAAGTTGTCCCTCTACTCTATGTCTATTGTCGAACTTCTACTTCTAATGAGGTACAAATGAGGGGGGATGCCCCTTTATATAGCTGGCCAAGTCTAGTGGACAGTCCAGATTACAATCGGCTGGATGGCCCAGATTGTGCCAATTCAGCCCTAAACAAGATTCACACTAAAAGTTGCCACCAAGAGGAGTGGGGCAATAAATGAGCCATTAATGTCCATCATCCTTCTAGAAGATTCCAATCCAAAGACGCGTTCGCATTGTTCTTGTCCTTTTTCTTGACTGCAAATTGGATGAGTTTGGTCGCCACTACTTCAACCTCTTGGATTGATTGGCAGGCACGTTCTTAATTTGAAACTTCAAGATTGCAACTTTTCTCCTACTTGATGGCCTTCGTTATTTCCATTCTTGAATTTGAAGGATTTTTTAGTATTGGACTCGATCATTTCCGCTTGCCATTTGCTTGACTGCGTTGGGTGCATATTGGGTCTTTGAGGAGAAATTCCAGCACTTAGCCACTTCTTCCAACATGCAACTCTTCTTCTTGCTTCATCGCTTCAAGTCATCATGCACTAGCCCCATCGTTCACCCTGCAAAACAGATAAAAAGAAGAGCATCAAAACACTTATAATAAAAGTTCACTTTACTCACCTGATTTTCATGCTTTGACTCCCAAGGCTTGGGTGATCCAGCTCCTTCCTCTAGCCAACCTTGCTTTCTTCATGATTTTTCAACATCTGTAGGTTGGGGCATACATCATATTTCAATGCCTTAAACAAAATTTTCAACCTCCTCAAGGGCGTATTTAAGAGATGCACTTTTAAAATCATCTTTTGAAAGTGTTAGCTTCAATTGCACCAGCTGAAGTCTAACACTTGATTTTATTCCTCTCTGGCTCAGGAAGACTATCTTCACGAAGAATTCGAGCAAATTCACCTAGGCAATCAACTTCAAATCCATCCACCAAGGCCTTTCATCTTCAGAAACATCATTTATTCCTTGCCTTAGAATTTTTTTAAAAAATTTCCCCCTTAGAAAATTCCATTATTCAAGTGCCCATCAAAATCTTCATCTCGAAAGCCTCAGCGAAGTGTGGAAGACCTTAAAATCCATTCCTCATCGCAGACGTCCAATACCCAGAAGAAAATTCCCTTCAAAAAGCGTCAAATTCATGTGTCTCCAAACGAAGGGGTTCATTTAATTTTTTGAATTTTATACCTTAGGAAAATATTTTGCCATCAAAATTTATCTTCATTCTTCATCTTTGGGCGGATTTTTTTTTCTAGGCCAACTCTCATCTCCCACGCCTTAGGAATATTTCTTATCCATCTTTATCTTGAGAGCATTTAGCAAGGTCAACCTCCATTTTATGACACTTAGAAATATTTTCAAGCCAATATCTTGTCAAGGGTGCATTTTAATGCCAGAGCTTCTAATCTGTAACACTTAGAGAATTTTTCTTATCAATCTTCAGCTTTCTTTTTAGGTAGAGGTGCATTTGTAATGACCCTTTTTTGGGTGGAAGCACTTAATCCCGAATCTTGTGTTCGAAGTGTTCCTCAAAGAGACATTGGAAGAGTCAGAGATTCATAAATTACGTTAATAATCTCTAATAAGACCAAAGAGGATATTAATATTACATTCACGTCAAGGAGTCATTCATTTCTTCTTATTACACTCAGATGTATATCATAACTCATAAATATGTATTTACCTCTCTCGCTTACTGCCTATCTCCCTTAGAATATGCCTATATTCTAGAGACATAAAATATCTTCTTTTCTATCTTCTCCTCTTTATATATATCTTGAGTGCAATTCTCCTGTCAGTAATATATGCGTACATATATCTATATGTCCTTGGAGTATGTTCTTTCTTTACCCATAATGATTTTATTCCACGTCTGCTCCAAATCTAGCTTTCTCCCTTCTCTTGTCTATTCAGGCATCTAGATATAAAGGCAATCAAGGGTGAAGAAGAGAGTCATCGACCCTTTCAGGAATAGGTATATATGTATACATCTAGCTCGTACATATTTTGAGACCGAAAACTGTTGACAAATATATTGTATAGCCATCGTTTTATTGATGCCATCACCACCTCAAGATTATCCCAATTATTGAAGGAGCCATCTCTTATTTATGTCGACTGGTGATTATGTGGGAATTGACGAAGGTTGACTGCAGAAGAATTGTAGCATTTTACACTGTCATGGCCAACTGGGAAGTCGGGAGTCCCAAACAAATGCATATTATCACACGACCAAGTGATCGGGGCTTCGGATGTATATGACATTGCAAGAGATAGCCGCCGTCACAAAGATATCACTTCTCCTATCGGGCTAGATAGAGGCTGGCATGGCAAGTCAAAATGGAATCTCCTTGTCTATGCCGTCCCAGTCTAGCCATCAAAAGTTACGGGCCCTCAAATTTGCGATTGAATCCAATATAGAACGTTGGTGCGTAAAGACTACCTTTAAGTATTCGGTGCTACGAGAGTTTATTTCCTTGTTTACATTTTTCTCCACATACCCTCTTTTTTCCCCTTCCCCTTTTATGAGAGGCATGGCTTTTCCTTTATAGCTTATTAAGAGTCATGTTTGACTGGGTCAAGGGACGTGCCTCCAACCCATCGCTGAGTTGGTGGCTTTCTTATATTTATTTATTTTTGCTTTTGTTATTAATTTATAATATGGTTCTAAATCCATTATTTAGAATATAGGTTAATATTTATTCATTCACTTTTATTATTATTTTGTATATTTATGATATTGGCTTATTTATTAATATTTGTATTTATAATAATCACAATTGTTCAAATAATTATAATATTATTTTATATTTATATTTTATATTTATTAGATACTTTAATATTTATTATATGATAATTATTACAATGTTATTTTCAATATTTATAATTGTAATATTTTCTTGAACAATTAGAATTATGTAACATCAAATGGTTAACTATTTAATTATGCTTCTAACTGTCACAAGTTTCGGGGACATGACAGCATTTGAGGGTGGTAACTTCAAATTTAAGTGCCTTAGAAAAATTCCATGTCCCACTTCTCCTTCTAGGCGCATCTGAGGGGGTCCTCTTTCAATTTGAAACACTTAGAAACTTTTTACCACCACTTCCCAGCCAAAGGCGCATTTGGGGTCTCAACTTCAAATCTTCAACACTTAGGCAAATTTTAGACTCCTTCATCTTCTCAAGCTTGGGTGCATTTTGCCCTTGGAGCTTCTAGTTTTGATGACTTAGAAATTTTTCTATCAACCTCTAGTTGCTAGGCGCACTTGAGAGGGTTTGCTTCCATTTTAACACTTAGAAAAACTTTAAACATCAATTCCAGCTTCTTCATGGCTGAGGGCGCCTATAGGGGTTTCTTCTTTCAATTTTCCATAC